>CAUYRT010060555.1:0-31361 GCA_963574885.1 Lepilemur ruficaudatus
TTTTTTTTTTGGGACAGAGTCTCACTCTGTTGCCTGGGCTAGAGTGCCATGGCGTCAGCCTAGCTCACAGCAACCTCAAACTCCTGGGCTCAAGCGATCCTCCTGCCTCAGCCTCCTGAGTAGCTGGGACTACAGGCATGCACCACCATGTCTGGCTAATTTTTTCTATGTATATTTTTAGTTGGCCAATTAATTTCTTTCTATTTTTAGTAGAGACAGGGTCTTGCTCTTGCTCAGGCTGGTTTCGAACTCCTGAACTCAAATGATCCTCCCACCTTGGCCTCCCAGAGTGCTAGGATTACAGGCGTGAGCCACCGCGCCTGGCCAGCCAACTGATTTTTGATAAAAGTGCCAAGAATATACAGTGGGGAAAGGACATCCTCTTCAATAAAGGGTGCTGAGACAATTGGATATCCATATTGGAGAGGAATGAAACTAGAGAGATAGGGCATCTCTCACCATATACAAAACTCAACTCAAGACTTAATTGTAAGACCCCAAACTATAAAACTACTAGAAAAAAACCTAGGGAAAAAACTCAGGACATTGGTCTAGGCAAAGATTTAATGGCTAAGACCTCAAAAGCACAGACAACAGGGGCAAAAATAGACAAATCATTACATTAAACTAAAAAGCTTCTGCACAGTAACAATCAACAGAGTGAAGGGACAACCTGTCGAATGGGACAAAATATTTGCAAGCTGCTCCTCTGACAAGGGACTGATATCCAGAATATACGGGGAATTCGAGCAACTCAATAGTAGAAATACAAATAATGCCATTAAAAAGTTGGCAAAGGACACAAACAGACGTTTCTCAAAAGAAGACACACAAATGGCCAACAGGCATGAGAAAAAATGCTCAGTATCACTCATGATCAGAGAAATGCAAATCAAAACCACAACAAGGTATCATCTTACCCCGTTAGAGTGGCTATTAGCAAAAAGACAAAAGACAGCAGATGCCGGTGAGGGTGTAGAGGCAATGGGACACTTACACACTGTTGGTGGGAATGTAAATCAGTCCCTTATGGAAAACAGCATGGAGATTTCTCAGAAAACTGAAAATGGAACTATGCTGCAATCTAGCAATCCCACTCCTGGGTATGTATCCAAAGGAAAAGAAACCAGGATGTCAAAGGAATACTGCACTGCCCTGTTTCCTGCGGCACATCCACATGAAATCCACCTAAGTGTCCATCAGTGGGTGAACGGGTGAAGAGGATGTGGTGTATATTCACAACGGAACACTATTCAGCCATGAAAAAGAATGAAATCTTGTCATTTGTGGCAACATGGGTGGAACTGGGGGTCATTATGTTAACTGAAATAAGCCAGGCACAGAAAGACAAATACCATATAATCTTACTTATGTGGAATCTAAAAAAGTGGAATTCATAGAAACAGAGTAAAGTGGTAGTTACCAGAGGCTGGGGAATGGGAGGACTGGGGAGTTTGGTGAAAGGGCACAAAATTTTAGTTACACGGAAAAAGTATGTTTAAGAGATCTGTTGTACATCATAGTGACTATAGGGAATAACAATATATTATATACTGGAAAATTTGTAAGAAAGTGGATTTTAAGTGTCCTTACACACAGAAAAAATTATAAGTATGAGAAGTAATGTATATGTTAATGAGCTTGATTTAGCCATTCCTCAATGTGTACCTATATCAAAACATCATGTTTTACATCATAAATATATTTATACTTTTTCTTTGTCATTTAAGAAAAATAATACAATACATAAAAAATAAGGGACTTATAATGTTGGGCATATAGTCAGTATGCAATGGTTATTTTTATTAGGAATATTATCATTATCAGGGTTCAAATAGGGTTCAGACATTTCTGTAGCTTATTTTTCAACTGAAGTTTTACCTTGTGTAGGTTACTATTATTACATAACAAATCATTCCCAAACTCAGTAGCTTAAAAGAACTATCACTTATTATTGCTCAGGCACTGAACATGGGCTAGGATTTAGCTGATTTAGTCTGGCACTGTCTGAGTGGCTCTGTTCCTTACTGCTGTCTTCGTTCTCCTGTTCAGTCTTCCTCCTCCCGGGACTAGTGGGCTATGCAGGGCATATTATTTTCATGGTGACAGAAAATTTCAAGGAGGGGAGATTGAAGTCACATGAAACTTTTTGAAGCCAAAGGTCAGAATTGGCACAATGTTACTTTCACCTACTTGCCATTAATCAAAGTAAGTAACTTGGCAAACCCAACATGAAGGAGCACTGAAGAACATTACAAACAAATGAGGCCATGGCCTGGGGAGGGAATGATTAGAACTGGGTTAAAATTTCAATTCACCTCAGTGCATGCTCATCAAGGAAGAACAAAACAAATGAACAAAATAGTTGAATGAAAGTGGTTCCTCTGTAAGTCATAGTGAACTTCCCAAGGAGTCCAGTGGGCACAGGTCCAGAGTCATACAGGGCTGCTCCCCTTGCTAAAGGAACCTATCCATGTTCCTTACCTATGGTCTTTGTTTATCCTGTTATGACGTATAAGAGGAACTACATAAGCATTTGTTCAGATTGATAAGACTCCAGAAATAAGACAGCCCCCTTCTAAAACTAGTTCCTGCCTTTTTTTTTTCATGCCACTATTTTTCCACTTATCATAATGTTATAAATTATTGCTTTTTATCAGCTTTTCTCTGTGTATTGGTTCATTGATTAATTAATTCACCAACTATTTATTGGATGTCTACTATGTTAGAACTTTTCCTGTGCACAGTGAATATTGTAATTGAGTGAGTCACACTGGATCCCAGCTCTTTTAAAGCTTCCATTTTGGCAGGGAGTAATGACATTTAAAAAATAAAAACCTACATGAATAAATACTAAACTACAATTGAGATAAATTCTACCACTAAGAAGGAGAGAGTGCGATGAATGTGCCTAACAAAAGGAAATGAAATAGTCTGGGAATTTATAAAACACTCTGTAGCAGCACTGACAGAGCAGCTTTAAAATATTGCTCTCCAGTAGAAATATAATTCAAGCCACATATAAAATTTTAAATTTTTAGTAGCTAAATTAAGGAAAGAAAAAAGAAACAGATGAAATTGATTTTAACAATATATTTTATTGAATCCAATATATCCAAAATATCAAAATTTCAGTGTACAATCAATATAAAATTAGTGATGAAATATTTTACATTTTTTGCGTCAGTTTATTGAGGTATGATTGGCATACAAAAAGCTGTACATGTTTAATACATACAACTTGATTTGTTTGAAGATAACTATACATCCATGAAACCATCATGACAGTCAATGCCATAAATATATCCATCCATCACCTCCAAAAGTTTCCTCCCTACCCCTTTGGCTTTTGTTGCTGTTTGGTTATTATTTTGATTTGGTTTTTCCTTTTGTAGTAAAAGCACTTAACAGGAGATCTACTATTTCATACTTTTTAATAATAAGTGTTATAAATCCTCTGTATATTTCAGTATTTCTAAGTAACACAGCTCAATTCTGACTGGCCACATTTCAAGTGTTCAATATCCTTACAGCTAGTGGTTTACATGTCAGCAAGCACAGCTTTAAAGGACTAACCAGGCAAACTAGAGAAGGGAAATTTTTCAGAGAGAAGATCCCAGTGAGTTCAAAATCTCTGGAGCAAAGTATTGAGGTGAAGTAGAGAAACTAAAATAGCCTATCTTACATAAAGCAGAGGTTTCAGGTAAAGTAGCACAAAATAGAGCTAAATTCACATGGAGTTTTACAGGCCATGGCAAGGTTGTGTTTTTTATTCTAAGTGTTAGAAGAGATAATTGAAAAATTTAAGCATGGTACACATGATCTTGGATTTCAAAAGGATTGCCCTTGCTGCTGTTGAGAGAATGGATTGAAGGGGCAGGAATGGATATTAAGGAAAACATTCAGAAATTATAGTTAGCACTTGTATGGTCTAGGTAAGAGCAGATGACAACATGAACTGGGGATGTCAGTGAAGAGATGCAGATGGATTCAAAATGCTTAACAGCTGAAATTAATTAGACTTTTTTTTTCTATTAAAGAAGGGAATAGACTAGATGAAGGATGAAGGAAGGATATTTGTTTTGTTTCGAGCTTGCTGAGAGAGGTAAATGTTATGCAAAGTTTGAGGGACAAAACTGGTTAACTCAGAATTGGACATATAAAGTTTCAAGAGCCAATTAAATTATTTAGTTGGATAACTAGAGTTATATAGTGGGAAACTGGATATGTAGGACTTGAGCTCAAATAGTCTGGTCTGGTCTTTGAATTTGAGAAAGGCCAACATTGATCCTTGCAGATTGTCAGGACTCAGGGACACCTCAGTTTTATATTGTCAGGCTTTAGTTGCCTGACATATAACTGGCACTAAATAAGCATTTATCGAATACACTTTGTTATGACCTCCTCTCTTCCCATAATGAGGTTGTAAAAGATCCAGTGAGTTAAAAATCTCTGAAATTAAGTCCTTACCCTCAGGAAGTTGACACTATTGTTGAAAAGCAAAAGAGATTAAATAGAGAATTTTTTATGACAAAATATGTTACATTAGCCAAGGGAATTGAATATCTTTGTATGTATTATATAGAGAAAAGGTTTGATGAGAATGTTTTGGCTCATTCTTTTTTTTTTTTTTTTTTTTTGCTGAAATGAAAAGAGAGAAAATTAGAAAAGTTAGAAAGGATTAAATTTTCTCTTCTGGGTATTTGTTCCATAAATGTGGTGGAACCAGAATGAAAAGTGTCCCATAGTAGGGAGGTGGTCCATGATGCTTCTGCTAACAAATTGGTTATCAAAATGCCCTTAGAGACATTTAACAGCATTGTGTTAAATGAATAAATAAACTAGAAGATGTGGCAGTAATTTATGTTTTTGTCATATTTTCACATTGGTTATTTTTTCTTTCCTACAGAGTCATTTTGAAATTGAGGACATATATGTGATAGCCACTTTGCTAAGTGTCGAGGGCACAAGAAAGGAATAAGAAATTGTCCTGGTTCTCAAATAATTTCTTTCCAGTGTCATTTTATTATTTCAGGCCATTGCCATCTTTCATTTGGACTTCCAAACTAAATTCCCTAGTCTCCCTCCCCATTCAATCAGTCATCCACATGCTGTCAAGGACAGTTTTCTTAAGTACAAATCTAATCTAGTTACTTTCTGCCTAAAATTGTTCAATGATTTTGCATTGTGTATTGGATAAAATCCAGGTTCTTTAATGTGACATAGAAGTTTCTTAACATTTTGCATCTTTCCCAGCCTCTTATCTATATTGAAGTCACACAAAAGTATTTACTATTTCCCAAATATACTTTGTTCTTTCATGGCTCTGGGTCAAGGAGAGTTCACTGTCATGTGCACAATTTTTAAAAATAAATTTGACTCAACTTCTCATTTATTTTCCTTTATTTTGGAGATGGTGATTAGGCTGAGGCATCTTAGGTTCATATTTCAGATGGTGATCAACAGTGTGGAGATGCAGGGTGTGATAATGAAGGTTAGATTTTAGTTTTACCTTGTTTATTTCCAGTAATTTGATTAAGAGAGTGTTTCAAGGCTGTAATATCATTGGGCCAATGTTAGATTGCAGGTGGGGAACAATTTAGGAGCATACTGTAATAATCTAGACATAATGTGATTATATCCTATATTAGGATGGGCTTATAAAGAAAAGATAAAAACAATAAAGTTCATGGTAATTTATCTGGGACTCTAAACATAGAGAGCATACAAACAAAATCATTCAAATTATTGAAAAAAATAACTGACCATTTTGCTTTTAAAAATATAGTAGTACATGATTTGTCTTATGATGATAGAGAAATCTGATAGCCTCTGCAAACAATTGGTCAAGCTTTTAGAGATAACTGATCCATGCAGGATAGATCAGAGGTCCAAAGTATAATAAATGAATCAAAAACTCCTGTGTCAAATTCTCTCTAGATGTGAAAATCTAATAAATTTAATGGAACAAAGTTGTTTATGACTAAGCAGAAGATATATAATATCTCCATTCTTCACAAAATTGAAAATTAGGAAAGAAAACACATCTAAGGAACATTATTTCTACACAAATGTTATTTTATTAATTAATGGTCAGAGCTCTATGGGAGAGCATAGAAAGAAATATTTACGTTGCATTATTCTGATATGGTGTTTTTTTACTAAAAGCTGTGATAGCTATATAAAATGGAAGTAGACAATGGGAATGCTTTCTTACAACTTTTAAGGATTGGAGCTTCATAATAGTTCAATTAAGTAAAAAACTTAAAGAGGATTAAATAAGATTTGGCACAATAAGTAACAAGCTGTTTTTTACTTTTCTAGGATAGTATCATATTATAGTTATCTGAAGCTTAAATTCGGAGGGAATTCAATTGGTTTATGTTCCCAATATTCTGGTCTCCTGTTCTCCTGGCTTTTCAGTATTTCTTATATACATAATCCTATAGTCAAGTTAGGGATCAGTCTTTGGGATTTTATTTGTGAGGCTCTGGGAGCCAGTAAGTTGGCTTTATGGTCCTATGTTTATCTCATAGAAGCTTCAAATGAGGAGAGAGGTTGACAACACAGGAGATGATTTGAGGAAACAAGGATTAAGATGTGAAGAAAGAAATAGTAGATATGAGGAACTAGTCAGTGAAGAAATACTTCACACATGAAATGTAAAGGGGACTATGACATATCTACCCTGGTTGGCTTAGAGGTATATCTTGAGAATTTTTTTTTAATAACTTCTACTTCCTTTAACAAAAGTCTTATGTTATAGTGTCTTGGTACTCCATCATATAAATGATGAACAGACCAAGTGGAATGAAAATTTTTAGGATATGACTCAGTATTCCATTTGTCTCTGTTAATAAAGTGCCCATTATTTGAACGGATAGCAATGTCAAACCTGACCTTGTATTCACAAGTTTGTTATGGTGCCAGCCACTTTGTAAATCATAAGCACAGGGTCATCAAATGAAGGCTTATGTGCTCAGGCTGAAGTGTTGTGTAGTCATACTATTTATCATGAAGGTCCATTTATTACTTTAAAAAAATTAAGTAATAATCTACAAATCTGATTTTTCTTTCCATGTAGCCTATCAAAAGAATAGAAAGAGTTGAATTAATAAAGATTTCTCAATTATTAAGAATTTACATGAAATTATTAACTTAGTAAATTATACTCATAGAAATTCTATTTAACTTTCATTTATATTGTGATTCAGTGAAGAAAGTGGTTTACATACACAATACTCTATTCTATTAAATGAGTCCTTTATTAGCCACTAGGCAAAAAAAAAAAATCCTTAATTAATACTTACTGTGTGCTGCTCTGTGCAAAAATTAACTGTATTTATACCATTTTATTTTACGATTTAAGTAGGAATAGATTTCCATTTTGAATACTCAGCTTTCACACATAAGTGAATAGATGGCATATAGTAGACTTCACAGCTCATCAAAAATCGATAAGCTGGTCAGACATAAGATCTTTTTGTATTAATATTTTGTTTCTGAAAATGGTTTGCAAAATGGAAGTGAATTTCTATTTTCTGTTTTGAGGGAAACTCACTGTTTATAAGAGTATGGAACTTGAAATGGATAATAAGAACTCTACTACAGAAATAATATGATAATATTAATGTCTTGTCTAATGTTCTGAATGTTTGCAGTCAAATTTTTATATCATTTTTATTTGAACAGAGGGAAGTGAAACAAAAACTCAGTTATATGTGTAAGAGAAGGTAAAATGTAGATATGTATAGGAGAGATTGCTAAATGAATTAACAATGTCAATTCTTTTGACCTTCTGCAGGAATAGAAATTTTAGTTAGGCACAGAGACACCAAGTTGAAAATTACTTTACTGGGCACTTTCCTAGTTTGGTGCAGCTGTGGGATTAATATCTGGCCAACGAGATGTGAAAGGAAACAATGTATGCTGTTACAGAGTTATGTGCTTTAAGAGAAAAGGAGCAGGCTCATCTTTTTCTTTGTCTGTTGCCATTTAGTTGGAATATTGACATAATGGTGTAAGTTGGAACAGCCACCTCAGAACATGAGATGGAACCTGCATGAGGAAGTTGGCACAGCAGCAAGCTAGCAGGGGTTTGGATTGTCTGATGTCATGGAGCAGATTGCTTCCACTTGCACTGTTTCCAAAAGAGTTATATATTTACCTCTTGCTCAAGAGGCTTGAGCCACTGCTATTTTTTTTTTCCTTTTTTATAGCAGCCACACCACACTCTAAATAATACAATATAGCATCTAAATATTTTAAAGAAAATACTCAAATCTTAATGTGGAAGAAATGAAGATTTTTTTAGCATCTACATTAACCAAAGAAGTTGTCTGACTTTAACATATTAATGGATCAACACCATCCAAACAGAACCTTCTGAGATGATAGAAATATTCCCCACTATCCAACTCAGTAGCTAGTAGCCTTATGTAGATATTGAGCATTTGAAATGTAACTTTTCTGAGGAATTGGATTTTTAATTTTAGTAAAATTTATATAATTTCAATTTAAACAGTTACACGTGGTTAATGACTACCATATTGGACTGCACAGTCAGAATAACATATTTATTCATTATTTTGTCTGGTAATAAACCCATAAATTGTGCCTCTTAATCTCCCAATCAGAGAGACGATGCTTTTAAAAACATGTCAGAGAAAATGCCTAAGAAATGTGCAATTCTTACTTAAATTACCACGAGTCTACAGTTCTTCAGTATGCGTGTAATAATACACAATTAGTTTTTTTAGAGCTCAAATTGTCATATGTGCATGTGTGTCGATATGGAAATACAAAATAGATGGATGCTTTCTTACACCTGCTGTGCATGTAGCCAGGCATTAAGCTAACTCCTATCTCTATGAGTTTTACAGAAAGATTGCAGAGAGATTAAGGGAAAGCATATTCCTGGCTAGGGCTTCTGTCCAGAATTTCTCTCTGCTTTCTTAAAATGTCCGTTTAAACTGAAAAATAGATTTGTTTAAATGATCCTTTCATCCTTTTTTGATATAATTCAGAAAATAGTTCACAATTCCTTAGATCATTTTTCTTTGCATCCCCAAATTATTTCTGCTGATTTTTGGAATCCCAAGTAATCCAGCAGAAGACCCTGATCTAAAAGAGAATGAGAGGGAGAAAAGTCTTATAAATTCTTAAGTTCCTCTTTAAAAAATTTCTACTTTGCAGTCAAAATAGGGATGAGAAAGGGTTCTACCTGGTCCATGATGCTATACTTTGATTTCTTGATGTGGTTAAGAGTTTCTTCTTGGGGAGGTTAAAGATTAATAGGGAGTTTGGGTGCCTGGCTGAAGACAGGTTGCTAAATAACACCCATACAGAAAAATCACAGAATAAAATGTTTTTAAAATTCTTCAGAGTTATAATCATGTAAAACATTGTTTTATTTTAAGTCTGTTGTTTCTAAGAATATATTAATTTGAACTAAAATGGAGGGTGCATTTGAAAATAGTTTCCAAAATCACAGAATGCCTCTTTTTGTATGGAATTTTCAGTTTTTAATGCAATAGCATCATTTATTTTTCTTATTGATAAAATTATTATATTGGGAGAAATAGATTGAAGGAAGAGAAGGGGCATTCATTGATTTCCCAAATTTTGTTTACTCCAGTGTTTGACCATTTATAATTTTTATCTCTCTTTTTGTTTTACTTTCAAAATATTAAGGGAGTACAAATGTTTTTGTTACATGGTTAGTTTTTATAATGCTTAAGTCAGGGCTATAAGTGTGCACATCACCCAAATAGTGTTCATTGTATCTGTTAGGTAGATTTTTACCCCTCCCCTCCTTCATCCTCCCCTCCTTACTGATTTCCAATAATTTAGTTCTGCCTGTGCCTCTATGCATCATGTTTTATTTTTCCAAGTGTATAGAAGAAGAAACTGAGACCAAAAATGTAAACGTTTTACCCATGCCCCACTAATCTTAGGTGATGGAGAAAAATAATTAAATCCAAGACTCCTCTTCTGCCTAAACTTGTGGTATTTGTGTTATATATTTGTCTTACCTTTCTATTAATTTTTTTCAATATCTCTTTTTACTTGTCATATTTTTTGTCTAGTAAATCACTCTTGCCTCCGTTCTAACACTTTTGGCATAGAAAATCGCAGTAGTCTCCTAACGGGATTTACTACTCTTTAATACCTCATTGGCTTTTTTTTTTTTTAGTGTTAGCCTTTTTAACTGCAAAATATAATACCAATAGAGGTAAGTGTATAGAAAAGAAATGTGCACCTTGATATATTACAAAGTAAATATCCATGTAACAATCACCAGGTCTAGAAATAGAACATTCCTAGCCACCCCACACCCAATCCCTACCTTTTGGCTGTTCCCCTATACCCACAAAAGTAAACATTTCTTTGCTTTACTTGATAGTCTACCTAAGCATAAATCCATAAACAATACAGTGTGAATTATTTTTGAACTTAATATAATTTGGGTGAAATATATTATTTCTTATCCTTTACTAAACATCATAATGTGAGATTTAGCTATGTTTATGCATTTAGCTATAATAGTCCATCATATGTATGTACCACAATCTATATAGCCACCACAATATATGTATCCATTTTATTGTTAATGTATAGTTCAATTGTTTTCGCTTTATGGCCTTAAAAATGCTACTGCAGATATGCTTGTAAATGTCTTGATGTGCGACACATACAGTGGTATAAATCTGGGAGAAGGATTGTTAGGTCAATGGTTTGTGTATATGATAAACTACAGTAGATTCTGATACAGAGTTTTCCAAACTGTGCACATTTGCCTCTCCATGTGCAGTTTATGAAAGTTCCCATTGTTTTTCACGTACTGCAATTCCCACTCAGTCCTTTTAACTTAAGCCATTTTGGTAAGTATGTTGTGATATTTCATTCTACTTTTAACTTGCATTTCCCTCATTACTATTAATAATTATTCTGAGCAATTTTTCTTATGCTTATTGGCTGTTTTGTTACCCTCTTTTTGAATCACTTGTTAAGACCTCTTGCTCATTTTTCTACTGTTTGTCTTTTTTCATTCATTTATAGAATTAAACAAATAAATTCTGAATATAACCCTTTTTGTCATTTATATGTGTTGCAAATTTACTGACCTCGTTCAGGAGTTTTCTATTTGGTCTCAATAGCATCTTGATAAACAGAAATTCTTAATTTTACTATAATCTAATTTATAAATTTTCCCTTTATTAGTTCACCTTAGTCCTAATATTTAAGAAGACTGATCCTAACTTAAGCTCATAAAGAGAATCTCCTATTAACGTATTAGTTTCTAGTAATTTTATTATGTTATCTATCATAGTTACATAGAAAATCCACCTACATATTATTTTGTGTGAGTATGGTATATGATAGTATTCAAGTTTTATTTTTTTCCCCATGTGGATATCCCATCAATCCCTAGCACCTGCTATTTAAAAAACCAAAAAACAAAACAAAACATAAAAACACTCTTTTTCTGTCACTCTGCGGTACCACTTTGTTGAAACTCAGGAGTTCATGATATGACTAGGTCCAGACTTTTTTGTATCATTGTCTATTTTTACTGGCTTTTGTCTGCTCTATCACTTATAAAGAGCAATGTTAAAAACACTCACTATATTTATAAGAATTGCTTGTTTCTTCTTATACTTCTGTTAATTTTTAGAGTTACATTTTCTATTGATTTCTACCCTTTATCATTATCTCTTGTAATTGTTTCCTCTGCTAGTTACCATAGACCAGCTTTTCTTAAAAGTTAGGTTTGTATATTTTATTCTTTTCCATATTTTTACCTTACTCATGTTTTAGGTACATTTTCTATTACTTATAATAGCACTCATTTTACTTTTTAATTGTTTATAACCTGAAAACCTTTACTCTTTTTATTATAGCATTTAGCCTGCTTATATTTAATAAATAAATAACATATATCTATTTATAACTACCATATTACCAAGGCTTATTTGACTCACTTGCCTATGACTCTTTTCTTTCCATTTTCTTGCTTTATGGTTATTTAAGTATTTTTTAAAATTATTGCATTATAGTCAATTAATTTTGAAGTTATACACTTTTCCTACTCATTGAATACCCTAATAATTACTCTATATCTCTTTAATTGGTCAAATGTAATATTAATTTATAATTTTGGCATCTGTCCTGACCTTAGATCATTTCAATTCTATCTTCTATTTTCCTAACTTACATGCCATTGTTGTCATGTATGTTAATTTTCTCTATCTTTTAAACGTCCAAATCAATTTCTTTTTACTGTAAACAGCCACTATTCTTTTAGATTTCCCAACGTATTTACCCTTTAGTATTTAATCCCTTTTTTTTCCCTGTGAGATTTGATTTGGGATCATTTTCCTTCTGCTTGCAGAATATATATTAGTCTACGTCTCTTAGTTTTTGGTAATGCTTTACCATATTTTTGGCTTTCCCAGGTCTTCAAGGAGGTTAAAAATATTTTCTCTAACTTTTTAAATTATTCTTAGAGTACTGTCCAATATTACCTACACTACTATTAATGGAAATGGCAGTCATTTCTTTATATTACTACCAGATCATACATACTTTTTCCCCTCAAAACATATAATTCCTATATACATATACTATACATGCACACACACACACACTCACACACACACATACACAAACACACACCTTCTAAATCTTACATAAAATCCAGGCACCATTTAGACACTAGAAATACAGCAGTGAACAAAACAAACACAAATTGCTGCCTCCATAGCACTTACATTCTAATTAAGGGAGACAGTACATAAGTAAAATATAAAGTATAGTTTGTAAAACATATCAGGTAGAGACAGTAGAGAATATTGACGGTGAGGGGATGGGTTTTCTAATCTACAGACTTTGAAAGCACAACGTAGCCCAAACATGATAAATACCAGCATATCCATGTCTAGTTATGTCAGTGTGAAACTGCAGATTATCAAAAGCAGGGACTATTTATTAATGGATAGAGAAAAAAGCAAATCACTTGTGAAAGAATGACAGTTAATCTGACAGTAGACATTTTGTGAGCAAAAAGGAAGCCAGACACCTCAAAATATCTTCAAAGTATTGAGGAAAAAAATCCTGTAAACTTAAAATTGTGTTTTCATAATTGTATGTAATATTTGAAGGAGGGTGAATATTTTAAGGGTTTCCAAAGATACTAAAATCTCAGAGAATTTACCACCAATATATTTTTATATAACAAAATTTTGAGAAATATACTTCAGGAATCAAGAAATGCAAAAAAAAAAAAAAATGGTGAGCAAAGAAATAGGTAAGCATTTAAGTTAAATACAATTAAGAATGGTCTACCTAAAACAGTTTTAAAAATCTGCTTTGTGGAGTTGCAACCAAATACAGGAAAACAGTATGTATGTCTTAGGACAGTGGTGTTGGAATTAAAATGTTATAATAACACCATTATTTTGAAGAAGATGTAAAATATTAACTTTATACTTTGTAAAATTCCATGGGAAATTATGAAAGGTAAGCCTTAAAAAGATAAAAAGTAGAGTTTATAAATTTGAAACATGTGGATGGAAAACTTGTAATAAAGTAATAAAGGAAATTACGATCAATTGAGAACCAGCAAAAAAAAAAAGAGAGAAAAACAGGTGTATATAAACGTACAAAACAAAAAATCATGATACTATTTTCAATAAATAAAAAGGCAGCAGACTAAAATTATATCAATTATACATTTGGGGGTGGGAAATGAATGAAATTGGGGAGGAATATACAGAAAGTTACAATAATATAGGTCATGTTTTATTTCTGATATTGGATGGTGTACCATGGGAGATCATTTTATTATTTTTCCATATTTTTTATATAACAAACGTATTTTCTTTACAAAAATGTAGTATTTTCAGAAATTAGAAAAAATTCATGTAGTATCAATATCTATCATTCAAATTAGAGGAAAATACAACCCATAAGCTTTTTTTCCCTCCTCACTTACATGTATTTAATACAAAAATTCTACTCACTGACATTTTAAATCACTGTACCTGTATTCAGATCTGTTTGAAAGTACAGATCTTTTTCTTGTACTTTCTTTCTTGTTTTGTCTGGTTCTACCTGAAACGAACTGCTGACATTTAAATTGATGGAAAATATGCTTCACTCTTTCTACAAAGGCAAAAGCTATCAGTCTTAATTATATCAAATAGTCTCTGCTGTCCTGTCATCTGTCTTTTCCAAGTGGACATCAGTTAACCAAGACACAGCTATATAGTAACGTCATTGATAATGTTTTATCATCAATTTGATTTATAATTTCAAATAAATGGAGTATGCCTTGAAAACTAAGCATCTATTTAAATAAATCAGGTAAGCCTGTGAGCTTATAAAAATAAAGCAAAATTCTACACATTAAAATCTGTACTACTGGCCCTTACAATGCTGTCTAGATGTGCTATTCCTCTAAATTGAACAACTCAGCTCACACTTCTCAGCCCCCTGAATTCATTTTTAAAGATACTTCACTTTTAGTTCAAAAACCTTAAAATGTTAGGTTTTGCCTGAGGTAAAGTTAATATTTAAACACATTCAGTTTGAGTAATATCCACATGCAAGTAAAGATTTACTCTTTCATAAGCTGCAGGCTTACAAGGAGAATTTTGGTGAGATACTGTGGCTATGAGAAATTCTTTTCTTATGTATAAAGAAATTATCAATTCACTTCTGGGCTTTTCAGAAAAGCTGAACAGTTTATGGTGACTTAATAAATGTTCAAATCCAGATAGAAATATGATGAATTCACTCAGTTGGCTTATTGGAAATATACCAGATCTTGACTCTAGGAGTGGACTAAAGTTTGAATTAATTATCTTAGTTTTGAACAGAGTTATTATGCAAACATAAACATCACAATGGTCTTAAAGATTACTTCTTATAATTATTTCTGTATATTGGGTTCTTTTTTATTACAATGAAATATTTTAAACACATTAAAAATACAATAGTAAATGGATCCCCAAGTGCTCACCTTCTACCTTAAGAAGTAAAATGTTACAAATATAACTAAATCCTATTTATACTATTCCTCAATTCCATTCTCCTCTCTCCTTTTACTCCCTAGAAGTAACCACTATCCCAAATTGTATGTTTATTATTCCTGTACATATTATATATTTTTATTAAATGTATTTGCCCTCAAAAATATATAATTTTTATGGCTTTAAATTTTATGTGATAGTATAATACTGTCATTAATTTTTATCTTAATATATTTTAAGATTCATTTATGTTGATGTATTATTCTCTACTTCATTAGTTTTTACTACACTTCCATTCTTTTCTTGATAGATAGCTATTTTATACTTTCTCATTGTTACAAAAACTCAGCAATATATGTATACTTGTACATGTCTTTTGAATCTTCAAAGATTGAAATATAAAGGAATGGAATGAAATACAAGAGAGTAAAAAAAAATATCTGAATGTATCACACATATTAAGGGTATTATTTCATGAAACGTTTTTGTCTCAAAAGAGTATGTGTGTTTGGGATTGCATTATAATAATTATTTTTTACTGTGAATGGTGGTCAATTTTTTTTTTTTTTATAAAGTTCTGCTCTAAAATATGTAACTAGGAATTGAATCCCTTGACAATAGGGGACAGGCATCTTCAATGTAATAGATATTTCCAAAATCCTATCTAGAATCGTGGTGCCAGTTAAATCCCTCCAATAGTGAGGATGAAATCTTGTTGTTCTGCATCCTCAACAATGCTTATCAGATCTTTGATTGTTTCTCATTGTTTTCATTTGCGTTGTGTTCATTGACAATGAAGGAGATTATCTATTTATCTTCCTGTTGGTCTTTTTATTTTTCTTTTCAGTGAACTGTCCATTCATAGTCTTTGCTACCACCTCTTATTTTTTTTTAACAGTTTGCAGTTTATCCTCTTCTTTTCATGTTGTGAGAGATGTTTATGTATCTTAGATCTTCGTTTCTTTGATGTTCACCTTGTGTGAAAATATTTTCTTACTGTTCGTAGATTGCCTTTTAACTCATTTCATGATACACAGAGATTTATTTTTTAACACATTTGAATTAATTGAGTATCATTACATTGGTGTCTGTTTTTAAAAGATATTTTAAAAATCCCTCATTACCTGTAGTCATGAAATCATTCTTTTCTATTTTGTTCCACAGTATTTTAATTGTTCACGTTTAATGTTTTACTGCCCGTAATATTTACTTTTAGTGTAAGATAGAAATCCAATTTATTTTTTATTATTGAATGATAGTTTATCACAGAATCATTTATTAAATAGACCATTTCCCCAATTACTATATTATTCCTAAAATATAACTATATTATTAAAATACTTATAATAATTGCAGCATCGATAGTTTCAGTCTCCTGACCTTGTTCTTCCATAATTTTTTTGCTAATTTTACTCTTTAGATCTTTTTCTATAATTTTAAGAATTTTGGATGTTTATGGAAAAACACTCCTTTGAGGACTTCAATCTGAATTGCTTTGAATTTATGGATTTATTTTGATGTAATTAATTTTTATATTTAATAGCTTTTATTGGTATATGATAGTTCTGCATATTTTGGGGGTACAGAGATATTTTGATAATTGCATACAATGTGTAATCATCAGGTAATTGGGATATCTACCACCTCAACCATTTATCTTTTTCTTGTATTGAGAACATTACCATCCTTTTTTAATAGCTATTTTGAAATATACAATAAATTATTGTTAACTATAATTTCCCTACTGTATTCATGAATGCTAGAACTTACTTCTTCTATCAAATTGAATATTTGTACCTCTTAACCAACTTCTCTTCATCTCTCCTTCCCTTCCTGGCCTCTGGTAACTATCATCCTACTCTCTATCTCCACAAGATCCACTTTTTTAGCTCCCACATATGGGTGAAAATGTGATATTTGTCTTTCTGTGCTTGGCTTATTTCACTTAACATAATTACCACCAATTCTATCCATGTTGCTACAAATAACAGGATTTTGTTCTTTTTATGGTTGCATAATTGTCCATCGTGTAGTAAAATTTTTATTTCAGAGTAGTTTTAGATTTACAGAAAAGTTCAAGGATAGTACTGAGTAAAAGTTCCATAGGTATTGTACACCCAGTTTTTCCTATTATTAAAAATTTACATTAATATGGTACATTTGTCAAAAAGTGAACCAATATTGATATGTTATTATCTTCTGTATTTAATATTTTCTTTGGATTTTGACAAATGCATAATGTCATTTACCATTACTTTCATCTAGAATCATAGATACCATAATACTGCTATCATTACAGTATCATACACAATTTTCACTACCTTAAAAATTCTGTGTTTCACCAATTCAACCAGAAAATCACAAACACACACACACATACACACAGCCCTCTGGTAACCACTAGTATCATTTCCTTTTTATCACTGCATATATTCCATTGTATGGATATACCACAATTTGTTTATACATGCTACTGTATATTTGAAGCATATCTTGGCTGCTCCAGTTTTTCACAATTATGAATTCTAAATCTGCTATAAATGCTCACATCTTGGTTTTTGTGTGCAAATAAATTTTCAAATCATTTAGATAAATATTTAGATGTGCACTCTGGATTGTGTATTAAAACTCTGTTTAGCTTTGTCAGAAATTGCTATACTCTCTTCCAAAGTGGCTATACCATTTTGCGTTCCTGTCAGCAAAAAACGAGTATTCCTGCTGCTTCACATGCTCACCAGCAACTGATATTGCCATGTTTTTGTGAGTTTAAGTCATTCTAATAAGTGTGTAGTAGTATTACATTATTGTTTTAATTTGCATCTTCCTAATTAGAGATGATGTTGAGCATATTTTTATATGCTTATTTGCCAATTGTATGTCTTCTCTGGTGAGGTGTCTGTCGGATCTTTTGCTTATTCTTTAATGGGCTCGTTGTTTCCTTATTGTTGAGTTTTAGGAGTCCTTTGTGTATTTTGAAGGCAAACTCTTTACGAAAAGTATGCTGTCTGCAAATATTTTCTTCCTAGTCTATAGTTGGACTTTTTATTCTTAAATAATTTTAACTTGAAAATTTATTTTTATAAGTATTCATAAGAGAAATATGGTTTCCACCTTTTATGTTATTGACCATTCTGCTCTCCATTTTATTTTATTTAATTTATTTTTGAAACAGGGTCTCACTCTGTTGCCTGGTCCAGAGTACAGTAGCATCATCATAGCTCACCGCAACCTCAAACTCCTAGGCTCAAGCGATATTCCTGCCTCAGCCTTCCGAGTAGCTGGGACTATAGGCACACACCACCGTGCCTGGCTAATTTTCCTATTTTTTGTAGAGCCTCTTGCTCAGGCTGGTCTCAAATTCCTGGCCTCAAGAGATCCCCCTGCCTCGGCTTCCCAAAATGCTAGGATTACATGTGTAAGCCACCATACCCAGCCTGCTCTCCATCTTAGAGAAGTAATAATATTATTGGTAATGTATGCTAATATGGTGGCAGTTGCTGTAATTTTAGGATATTTTCCAAGTCTCTGGAAGACCTCCTTAGACAATTTAGTCCACTATTATAGTAGGAAACATTACAAAATATTGATAACAACAATAAGTTTAAACAGCAATTTCTTGAGGTTTTTTTGTTTGTTTGTTTGTTTGTTTTTTTTTGGTGTACCAAGAATTGAGAATATATCAATGATCAAAATAACATGGATCCCATTCTCACAAAGTAACAATGGAATAAGGAAGAGAGATAGTGAATAAGCAGTCACAGTGTGAACTAACACACATGCTCAGGAAAATGAGAAACAGTGTTTATTTACTCCACACTGTTATCTGTCAGGGCCCAATAAGCTAAATAGAAACATGAGGTAAATAAACAGCTGAGAAGCAAAATGACAAAGATAAATCCACTTGGATTTTAGCAATACCCAGAGAGACAAAAGGAGAGACAATAGGAGAAAGTAGTGTTATTGGAGCCCAAGGTTATGGTCCCCTGGGGGAAGCTTGATCCATGGTGGGATAGTTTGGTCGCAGCTGGAACCATAGAGGAGATGTAACAGTACCCAGGGATGCCACTGGAGGGAGGGAGAGAGAAGGGAGAAATACTCTGATTTCTCTCCTCTTTGCATGCTCTAATCTTCTGCGAGTGCTTTCTGTTGGTGGATTCCAACCACAAGCAAGCAGACACAGTAACTTGATAAACCAATCTGTAGGAGTGAACCACCCTGAAATGCAAAGTGAAGCAGAGCAGAGAGAGTGAATGGGCTAAGGATTTGCCCTCATAGTTAGGATTGTGTGAGTTAGTTTTCAAAGAAGTATAATACTTAGTGATAGTCAATAGAAAAAAATATAAAATTCTATAAAAGTAGCATTCTAATTTTATTCCTCTTCCAGCACTCTCCGTATCTTTCCAAATCCTGCTGGCCAACTATCCTTCTTTGAGCATAATGGTAAAAAAGAGAATAACTAGTGGTTATTGAACAGTTACTATATTTGCCAGGCACTGTGTAAAATGCTTTCCGTGAATCAACATAATTATTCTAAGGAGTGACCTTAGAGCTGAGGAAGTTGGGGCATATGTTAGTTTAGTTACATGTCAGGGTCTCATAGATCCTAGGTGAAAAAGTTGACATCAAACTGAGTATGTCTATTTTCAGAGCCCAGGCTTCCAATAATACATGCAGATCCTGTATGATTCAGGATGTTTGGTTCAACCATTACTTAAAAGTCATGTGGAATACAGTCAAACTCTAATAATGTCCTTTAAAAAATAGAAAGAAAAGTAAAATGTAGAATATCTAATTGAAGTAAGAACATTAAAAAATTCAAACAGCATTTTGAGAAGTATTTATGTTATTGTAGCCAGGGGCATTTTTTGTTGTGTGCAGAGACCCTCATGGACTTTCTTAGGACAGGAAAATATTTTTGAACCACAGACATCATGGGGGTCATATATTCTCTTTGTCTTTTTTTCTGGACAACATGGTTTCACTTATTTGTATACTGGTTTCTGTGTATCTGCTTAATTTATCTCTGCTCATTAGCTTCTCTCTTCATAATTCCCAGACCTTACAAATTTGTTGTGGCATTTCTTGCTACATGATTTTTCTTCTCCTCTAGCACCTAAAATCTTGTTTTCTTGCAGACTCTGAGTCACATGTTCCTGAGATAGATAACCTTGCACCTTTCTATTAATATTCCAGGCCTTGGGTCACTGGCCACTTAGAGATTAGCTGTATTTATATCATGTGCCCATCTCTAGTCCAAAAATGTG
Source organism: Lepilemur ruficaudatus (assembly GCA_963574885.1). NCBI lineage: Eukaryota > Metazoa > Chordata > Mammalia > Primates > Lepilemuridae > Lepilemur > Lepilemur ruficaudatus. The sequence goes on from CAUYRT010060555.1 coordinate 20,300, forward strand.
TGGAAGGTTTTAGGGGGAGGTTAGAGAGGTAAGATCTGTAATAGAAGATATTTCTGCTGCCTCTTCATCAGTAATGGTAGAACAGAGTCAGTTAGAAGCAGGGCAGTTATTGAGACAACTTTAAGTAACATGGATTTAGCATTCTTCCAAGAAATCATCCCATTCCCTAAAATCATTGGTATTTTAAATTGGCATCTTCGTTGAGAACACATTTCCTTGCCATTTCTAGCATCTAGAGCTATGTTCCTTGCATTCTCTGGCTTATAGACTCTTCCTCCTTCTTCAAAGCCAGACACATAGCATCTTCAAGTCTCTCTTATCTTGTGGTCTTTTCTCCATTGTGCAGTCTAATCTCCCTCTCACTCCCTCTTATAAGAACACTTCTGATTACGTTTAGAGCCTATCTGAAGAAGCCAGGGTGATTTTACTGTCTCAAGATCCTATTTTAATAACATATATAAAGCCTTTTTTTTTTTGCCGTAAAAGGCAACATCCACAGGCCCAGGCATTAGGACCTAGATGTCTTTAGGGACCATTATACAACCTACCACTACTTTTATGCTTACCTATGTGTGTGAGACTATGGACCATGGACTATGTATAATATACAAAGATAATAATACAAAATATAGTGTATATGAAGGAGAAAAAGCAAGAGAGAGAGAGAATGAGGGGCAGGGGAGAAAGAATGTTCAGTTCTTGGAAATTATCCAAGGTTTGTCCTTTTCTTTCAAATTGGATTAAATCCCTGTAAAAGCTTCATAGGACAAATTTCCCTGATGTATATTTAAAGGCTTATCTTAGTCCATTTTGTGTTACTATAACAAACTACCACAGACTGCGTAATTTATAAAGAAAATAAATTTATTCGTATAGCTCTGAAGGCTGAGAAGTTCAAGGTCGTGAAGCTGGTATCTGGTGAAGGTCTTTTTGCTACATCATCCCATGGCAAAAGAAAGAAGGGCAACAGAATGCATGTTCAAGAGCAAGAGAGGGCCAAACTTGCTTTTGTAACAACCCACTCCTGCAATAATGACATTAATCCATTTGTGAAGATTAATTTATGAGGAGCCCTATGGCACAATCATAACATGATCACCTCTTAACAGCCCCAACTCCTAATACCATTGCAATGGCATTAAATTTCAACTTGCGTTTTGGAGGGGATATTGGAACGGACATTGGAACGATAGCAGGGCTATCGTTCTTTCATCTCAGAAGCTCTTGGAGAAGAGAAGTCAGGTCTTTGATATGTTTAAGTCAAATTAGTACATTTAAGGATTTCAGTGAACCTGACTCCTCCCTGTGCTTAAGAAATGTTGAGAGGGGCACACAGGGCTATCTTGCCAGAGTGGATGCCTGCAATCCATGAGAATGAATGATTGTGTACTGTGAAACTCAAAGAGGGCCACAAGCTGGGATAAAATACAGTGTACAAAGCTACATGAGCATATTTATACCCATTATATACATCATATTTTGTATAATGTTTTCTGGTTTATGCTCATACAACTTATGCATTTCAAGGCATAGTAAAATAATGTTTACTTATTATAGGACATAAGGATATTTCCCAGCTAAAGAGCAAAACTCCATGAAAGTTTGGTTTGAGGCTAATGATTTACTTTAGCTAGACTTACTTAACCCCCAAATCCCAAAAGGGTGTACAGTGTATAGAACACTCTTCTGGAATTCAGTAAACCCTAGGGGTATCCAAACAAACAAAGTTTTTGACAGCTAATGTGAACCAGCTGGATATTCATTTTAAGTCCCTAACTCAAACCAAGCTTATAAGATTGTAGGTTTGAGTTAGCCTTTCAGCTAAGGGATTCCAGCGACCACTGCATTGCTCTGGGTGCGCAATGGAGTTCTTCCCTATGTACTCTGGATTCACCTTCAGAATCCCAAAATCTTTTGCTTGTTGCAGGAAGATTTTCTATGGTCTGGGAAATGTTTCCTGTGGGATAAATCTTCTATTACACTTTTCATTTCTATTTCCTCAAACTAACTTTCCCTACAGCAGTTGGGCAGCATCCTCACCATGTGTGAGCACTGGTTTAAGACAAATTACCACCAATAGTCAGCTACTGGAAAATCGAAGGTTATTATAAAGGATCAGTGGGAAAACTTGTGTATGGCATAATATTAATTTATTTTATACATCACAGGATGCAGCTTCTTAGCAGTAATATTTTTTTTATTACTCTTATTATAATGTATGTTTAGAAGCTAGAAGATAAAAGCTGAGGCTTAAGAGTATTTTGTACTTTTTTAACATGTTCTAAAAGCTATGAATCTAAATTACATATAATGATGCTAATAATGTGTTGTCCATCATGGATACAGTTATAAATTTGACTTTCAAAAGTGTTTTAGAAATATAGATGGTGACTTTGTACTAACTTACTCCTGGTCTCATAAGCAATTCCCTTTGTGACCAATGGAGCATAGTTGTGGTATGGTGAATTAAGATTTTGCTGCAGCCTGTGGCCATTGCAAGAGCAAAGTTAGAGGTCACAAATGGGAATGGATACCAAAATATGATATTAATATCACAAAACTACAACAAATGAAACAAATTAGTCACAGATGCAGAGGCAAAAATCTTGATACAATGATGCCCATTACTCCTAGAGGGCATTCATAAATAATAGCAATTATAGAACTTGGTTGTTTTCTTCTTATTTTTCTGATAGATGTTATTAATATTATTCATTGCAATTTTTAAATTTTTTAAAGTGCAAGAACAAGGATTAACCCTGAGTTATTTAAATATAGGATATCAAGCTATAAATTAAAGTTTAAAAATAGAAATACTTATATGAAAGAAATGTCCAATGCGACAATTTTGACTATGTAAACGAGATTATTAAAGAGTAATACATGGTAGATTTTTTAAATCAATGGTAAATTAAGCAAACTAAAACATTCCATTATGAAAGATTTGCTGGGGGGAAAAAAGTGGTATTTGACATCAATTTCCACTTCTTTCCAGTGGAATAAATAGATTGTTAAGAAGTTTAAAAAATTCTGGAAAGATAATTACATCTTAAGAGAATATATGTGCAACTCATAAGACCTAAGACAGTTAAAAAGTAGAAGTTTAAATATTACAAAACACAACATTACCTAGAGGGTTTAGAATGAAAGACATACTTCCCTTTTCATTAGAGTTCCTTTTTTTTTTTTATTTCAGCATATTACCAGGGTACAAATGTTTAGTATATATATATTGCCTTGCCCAGTGCTAGTCAGAGCTCCATACATGTACATTCCCCTGAAAGTGCCCACCACACCCATTAGGTGTGAATATACTCATCCCCTCCTCCCCACCACTTGCCCTACACTCGATGAATGTTATTACTATGTATGCGTTTAAGTGTTGATCAGTTAATACCAATTTGATGGTGAGTACATGTGGTGTTTGATTTTACTTTCTTGTGATACTTCACTTAGTAGAATGGGCTCCAGCTCTATCCAGGATAATACAAGAGGTGCTAGATCACCATTGTTTTTTGTGCCTTAGTAGAACTCCATGGTATACATATACCACATTTTATTAATCTGCTCACGTATTGATGGACATTTGGGTTGTTTCCACATCGTTGCAATTGCAAATTGTGCTGCTACAAATATTCCAATGCAGATACTTTTTTTTTTAATATAGAATGCCTTTTTTTCCTTTGGGTAGATACTCAGTAATGGGATTTTTGAATCAAATGATACTTCTGCTTTTAGCACTTTGAGGTATCTCTGTATTACTTTCCACAGAGGTTGTACTAGTTTGCAGTCCTACCAACAGTGCATGAGTGTTCTTCTCTCTGCATGCATGCTAACAATTATTGTTTTGGGACTTTTTGAAAAAAGCCATTCTCACTGGAGTTAAGTGATTTCTCCTTGGGGTTTCGATTGACATTTTCCTGATGATTAGAGATGTTGAGCATTTTTTCATTTTTTTGGCCATTAGTCTGTCTTCTTTTGAAAAGTTTCTGTTCATGTCCTTTGTCCAATTTTTAATGGGGTTGTTTGATTTTTTTCTTACTGCTTTTCCTGAGTTCTATATAAATTCTAGTTATCAGCCCTTTAGCGAATGTGTAGCATGAGAATATTTCCTCCCATTCTGTAGTTTGTCTGTTTGTGCTTGTGATAGTTTCCTTGGCTGTGCAGAAGCTTTTTATTTTAATCAGGTCCCATTTATTTATTATTGTTGTTGCTGTGATTGTCTTTGGGGTCTTCTTCATAAATTCTTTGCCTAGGCCAATGTCTATAAGAGGTTTTCCAACATTTTCTTCTAGAATTCTTATAGTTTCATGCCTGAGGCTTAAGTCTGTGATCCACTGTGAGTTGATTTTTGTGAGTGGTGAGAGATATGGATCCTGTTTCAGTCTTCTACATGTGGCTATCCAATTTTTCTAGCACCAATTGGATTCTTTCCTTTTAAATAAGGATTCTTTCCCCAAATAAAGATCTTTGACAAAGCAGACATGTTTTTTGTCTGCTTTGTCAAAGATTAGATGGTTATATGAGGATGGTTTTATATTTGGGTTCTCACTTCTGTTCCATTGGTCTGTGTCTCTGTTTTTGTGCCAGTATGATGCTGTTTTAGTCACTGTTTTCTTGTAGTATAGCTTGAAGTCTGGTAAATTGATGCCTCCCAATTTGTTCTTTTTGCTTAAGATTGCTTTTGCTATATGGAATCCTTTCTGGTTCCATACGAAGTATAGAATTATTTTTTCTAGATCTGCAAAACTGATGTTGATATTTTAATAGGGATTGCATTTAATCTGTAGATCACTTTGGGTAGTATAGATATTTTAACAATGTTGATTCTGCTGATCCATGATCATGGTATGATTTTTCACCTGTTTGTGTCCTCTGCTATTTCCTTCCTCAGTGTTTCATAATTCTCCTTGTAGAGGTCTTTTGCCTCTTTAGTTAAATATATTCCTAGGTAGCCAACATCACCCTGATACCAAAACCAGGAAAGGACACAACAAAAAGGAAAACTGCAGACCAATATTCCTTATGAATATAGATGCAAAAATTCTCAACGAAGTCCTAGCAAACTGAATTTAGGTGCTTATCAAAAACATAATCCATGACGACCAAGTAGGCTTCATCCCAGAGATGTAGGGATGGTTCAACGTACACAAATCTATAAATGTAATTCAACCACATAAATAGAAGTAAAAACAAAGACCCTATGATCCTCTTAATAGATGCAGAAAAAACATTCAACAAAATACAGCACCCTTTTATGGTAAGAATGCTTAACAAAATAGGCATAGACGATCCTTACCTAAAATTGATAAAAGCCATATATGAGAAACCCATAGCCAACATCATACTGAACGGACTAAAATTGAAAGCATTTCCACTTAGAACTGGAACCAGACAAGGTTGCCCTTTATCACCACTTCTATTCAACATAGTGCTGTAAGTCCTAGCCAGAGCAATCAGACAAGAGAAGGAAATGAAGGACATCCAAATGGTGGCAGAAGAGGTCAAAACTATCACTCTTTGCTGATGATATGATCTTCTATCTAGAAAACCCAGAAGATTTTGTCATAAGATTGCTGGAATTGATGAACAAATTTAGCAAAGTCTCAGGTTAATAAATCCATGTACAGAAATCAGTAGCATTCCTATAAGCCAACAATAGTCAAACTGAGAACCAAATCAAAGACTCAATACCCTTCAGTATAGCAACAAAGAAAATAAAATACCTAGGAATATATTTCATTAGAGTTCTTTTTCTTACTTTATGGTATGTAAACTTAATTGATACAAATGCCATGTTTTTTCCTCCCGTCAGCAAATGTAATATATGGCTATTACAGATTGAAGAGTTTTATTGTTCTCTTCATTTTACTACCATGCCCAGTAGAGCTTCACTTGGAGAAACCTGCACTAATTTTTCAGGAATGCTTAGCCAGCGAAAGTACCCAAGCTAAATTTCAATTCACTCTTGAAGACTTTCTCAAATGACCTCATGATGTGTTCTCTAGATATTTCTGGTAATTGTAGAAGAATGCACCACAATGCAATTCTTACAATAGTGCCCTTTGGCATCTTCTGTTTTTGTGGATCTCAGCATTGCTATGATAAACTATGTTATCACAGATTTGTAACATGACTGCCATTTAACAAGCCACAGGCAGGAAACTTGAAGTAATACATTTTTATTTTAATATATTGAACTAAATCTTGATTGGTTGACATTAGACATAGTATAATAAGTAAATTTTTGTTGTCAAATAGTCATGCAGCTATCATTTCTCTTGCAATTACTAGTCTATCAAGTTTTTTCACAGTGTGGGTGAGAGAATTGCGGAAATGAATTAGAAGGCTTGCCTTCATGACATCTTCATTATTTGGGCTTCATATTTAGCTGTTCAAGAGACATCTTGAATTAGTAAATTATGTATTATTTTCAAATAAAAGTCCTCATTCTTTAAGATAACTTTGTAGATTCACTTTTTTTATTGCATCAACACTGATTTGCAATAAATACATAAGTATAATAGTTCTATGTATCTACAGAATGTTTCAGGAGATGTAGAGACCACAGATATTCTGTAAGGGGGACAGACAGGATTTTCATCTAGTCATCATTAGGATGCTGGCTATGTTCCGTCTTTCTAGTATAGGATTGTTGAAACACCCTGTCCCTGAAAGCTCATTCAGGCCATTATTTGCCAGCATAATTTAGAATCTCCTTTTAAATGTTCAGAAATCACATACAAAATACATTTTATTTAATTGTTTCACAAATAATATATAGTTTTATTTTGTCTCACCTGATTTGTATTCATGCACAGTTTTGAAGCAAATTGGTTATTGACAAACCAGGTAATAAAATTAAATAGTGTAGGGGTGGCATATTTCTAGACACCTATAGGAGTGTGATCATTTCTTCAGATATTTTACATTGGTGATACCAGTAATAATAATAATAAACATAATAGTGATAGTGACTGCTTTTGTTGAATGTAGTCTCCATAGGATAGCACTATATTATGTACTTTTTAAGAATTATCTCCTTTAATCACCATAGCAGGAGGAATTGAGTACTATTATCTCTATTTTACATATAGAAAAAAAAACACAGACAGTTTAAGAGAATTGCTTCATGCCACCTAGCCAGGAAATGGCACAGATAGGCCTTGAATCCTGAATCTTGGCTGGAGAATACTGAATAACAATACTGCCATTTGGATTCAGGTTACACTGCCATGCTTTAAAATAATTGTTAATGCATTTTAGACAATTTTTAATGGTGTGCAATATAAAATATGTCAATTTTTCTGGCTCAGTGGACTCTAAGTCATCAGTGGACTTTGCAAATACAGATAAGGAATGGGATAGCAGAGGCAGTAAATGTAAATCCCATGGACAGCACACAAACACACAGTATGCAGGTGCCTTTCCTTCTGCTTCTTTTTAAAATTATTTTTATGGTATCAAATACTGCAGAGATTATGAAGTCGAGATATGAAGACAGGCTGACTTCCTGGAAGATTTATCCAAAAGAAAAATTGAAACTGAGATGACAGTTGATGAAATATGTAATCTGTGATTCATCAGTCTTCCTCTAAATTCTAGAATTACTTTTTCCATTCATTTTGTCAGCATTCAGAACTCTCAAAGGACTCAAAACTTAGCCCAAGACTCTTAGAAATAGCAGAGATGAAATATAAGAGTGTACACACACACTGTAACAGAAACAACACAGCCAAGGTTGCTGCCTAGACATTAGAAGCAGAACACCACACCCAAATGACTCAGGCTGGTAGCCAGAGATAAAGGCTTAGACCTGGGAACCTGCAACCACCAGGCCACATGTAGCCCTCCTAATCCCCAAGTGCAAGCCCTCAATAGAATCCAAACTTCACAGAACAAATTCCTTTATTAAAAACATTTGTTCTGTAAAATTTGGATTCATTCAAAAGGCCGCACTCAAGGATCCAGAAGGCTACATATGGCCCGCATGGCCTCTGGTTCCCAACCCCAACAGGCATCTCTCTTGCCTAGTCAACTGAGCTCTCAGCTTTTGCCTCTATTTCCTTTAAATGGACCATTCAGGCATTTGCCTGTAAGCTTGAGATGACTCACATCCTATTTCTCTTACTTCTAGTTGCCAGACTTGACACTCAGTCTCTATCTCATTCTCTCTCTCTCTCCCTCTGCCTAGCTCTTCATGACCCAGAGACAGAGGACTGCCCTCCTGATTCATTGTGCCTTCCCTGTCCAGGATCTGTAAGTAAAAATCTTTCAACTTATTTCCTATTGGTTTAGTGTATTGAGTTTGCATCTTCCATCTGAAGAACCAAGAGCTACACAAAGCTGGGTTTTGCCCAGAATGCGGGGGAGAACGAAAGGTTGGACTCCCAGGGCCAGAACAATGGTTAGGCATAAGGTGGGCAAGGATCAAACCAGAACCACAAGGGTATCTGCTGCGGTAAACAACTTTCCCCTGTGAGGGACCCCTAGTCATAGGTCAGATAACTTGGTATTAAGCTGTCTGTCTGCCAGGTGAAAGAAGTATCCCATGAAAAGTATGTTGTAAACATTCACATCCAGCTCCCTTTTATTAATAGTTCCTGTTTAGTCAGGGTTGCTAGCTCCTCTGGTGCTAAACCCCCAGTTAAGCTGAGGTATTTCAAAACACATATTCTAAGTGTGTTTGTCCACTACAGTAGCTGAAAAGTAGCATATTAGGGCTGTATTTCTCTTCTCTTTTCTTTTTTCTCTTCTTCTATATCCTTTTGTTTTTCCAACTGTACTGTTCTTTCTACTATTTTCCTTTATTCCTCTTCTTATGTTCTTTTTCTTTGCTGCTGAACCTTAGAACACAGATGTTGAGAACTGTATTTTGATTAGTTTGAAAGACAAATATGGATGGCTGAAATAGTTCCAGCTTGACTTTTGGCTTTATACTAAGTTTAAATGAAGAACAAAAAAAGATCCTTTGTGGTTCTTTGAACTTGAGAAAGATCTTTCTGACTAACAGAATATGGGAAGGAAACAGTATCAGAATTTTAATCCTGGATGTTACATTTACTAGCTATGTATCTTTCTCATAGATTCAGTTTCCACCTTGGTAAAATGGGAGTAATATTGTGACACATTGATGCTATAATTTTTAAATTGAATGATGTGTATCAATTGTTTAGTTCAGTTCATACTTCTGAAAAAAATAAATGCTGTTTGCCTTTTCCGTTCCACTGATACACATCCAGTAGTTAGAAGGTTAGGAGGTTTAACTTTAAATAAGTGTATTCATCTTATTATGAGAAGAAAATGTGTGTTTCTATACATCTTAAAAAGTCAACTATAAATATTTAATAATTAGAGTAGCACATCCTTCCATTATTTTTGGGTTTTGTTTGTTTTATAAAGAACAGAGTCTCTCCAGCAAGGTTTCAAAAATCTAGTTTTATTACAGAATGGAGAATTTCCACAATGATATGAACCCCAGGCAATATTGGGAATTGGCTTAGATGAAAGGACTTCAAAAAAATTTTGGAAAGATGGAATTAAAAGGTAAAAGTAAAAAAATATAAACTTTATGTATTAGCATAAGCTCCATCAAGGTCAAGACACTTTGTGAGTGATGATAGCAGCCATTTAGTTCATGCCTAAAGAGCTGAGGAATTTAACTATGTCAATGCAGATTTTTTATATTGTTAACTGAAAAAAACTGGTATCCTTAATAGATGTTTTTAATATTAGGAAACAAAGAAGTCAGAAGGAGCCAAATCAGGACTGTAAGGTGGATGCCTAATGATTTCCCAACAAAGCTCTCACAAAATTGTCCTTATTTGATGAGAATAATGGGAGTAATGAGTAATGTTTTGGTTAAAGACTCTCTGGTGAAGCTTTGCTGGACATTTTTCTGCTAAAGCTTTGGCTAACTTTCTCAAAGCAATCTCATAATAAGTAGATGTTATGGTTCTATGGCCCTCCAGAGGGTCAACAAGCAAAATGCCTCGATAATCCCCCCAAACTGTTGACTTGACCTTGGCTTTTGACCAGTCCGCTTTTGCTTTCACTGGACATTTCCACCTCTTGGTGCTCAGTGCTTTGATTGTGCTTTTTCTTCAGGATTATACTGGTAAAGCCGTGTTTCATCTCCTATTACAATTCTTCAAAGAAATGCTCCAGGATCTTGATCCTGTTTGTTTTAAATTTCCATTGAAAGCTCTGCTATTGTCTGTAGCTAATCTGGGTGCAACAGTTTTAGCACCCAATGAGTAAAAAGTTTAATCAACTTTAATTATTCAGAATTGTGTAAACCGAACCCATTGAGATGTCTATGGTGTTGGCTATTGTTTCTGCTGTTAGTTGTTGGTCTTCTTCAATTAGGGCATGAATGAGATTATTTTTTCCTTGCAAAATGTAGATACTATGCTGCTGCAGACTTCATCTTCTACATCATCTCCTACATCATCTCATACCTTCTTAAAATGAGTTATGCATTTGCAAACTGCTGATTTTGGGGGCGATTGTCCTCATAGACTTTTCATAAAGCATCAGTGATTTTACCATCCTTCCACCCAAGCTTCACCATAAATTTGATGTTTGTTCTTGCTTCAATTTTAGCAGAATTCATGTGGCTCTGACAGGGGCTCTTTTCAAACTAATGTCTTATCCTTCTTAGTGCCTCAAACTAGATTTTGTTCAGACATTATAGCAAATTATTATGAGTTTGTTTTGGTGCAAAACAATTTTGAAATCCATGCATAATTTTTTTTTATAATACACATTTTCCATGAACTTTTTTTTTTTATTGCAGCATATTATGGGGGTGCAAATGTTAAGGTTACATACATTGCCCTTTCCCCCCTCCCCACTCCAGTCAGACCCTCAAGCCTGACCATCCCCCAGACAGTGCACATCGCACTCATTATGTATGTATATACCCATCCCCTCCTCCTCCCTCCCGTCTGCCCGACACCCAATAAATGTTGTTCCTGTGTGTCCACTTAGGTGTTGATCAGCTAATACCAATTGGCTAGTGAGTACATGTACCATCACATTTTAACAAGATGAAACTAGA
>CAUYRT010060556.1:0-15589 GCA_963574885.1 Lepilemur ruficaudatus
TCTATTATCTTTAGTTAAAATGTTCTGCATTTGACTGAGTTTTGAAGCTAAATTTTAATCTACAATTAGTTTTAAACAACTGTAACACTTTTAGGAGAGTAACTGCACTATATCTATCTTTGATCTCTTCTTAGAGTGTGACATGTTATAGTATTTTAAGAATTGTTATTTTTCTCTATGTGCTTAAAATTAATAACAGGTAAATAATAGGATTACCTCTGAAGTTCCTGCTTAAAAAATGGAAGATTCAGTACTATTCAGCAATAAGAAACAATGGTGATCTAGCACCTCTTGTATTTTCCTGGATAGAGCTGAAACCCATTCTACTAAGTGAAGTATCCCAAGAATGGATAAACAAGCACCACATGTACTCACCAGCAAATTGGGTTCACTGATCAACACCTAAGTGGACACACAGGAACAACATTTATTGGTGTCGGGCAGATGAGAGTGGGAAGGAGGGGATGGGCATATACATACATAGTAAGTGCAATGTGCACCATCTGGAGGATGGACACGCTTGAAGCTCTGACTCCGGGGGGGGGGGGCGGGGGAAGAGGGGGAAAGGCAACAAATGTAACCTAAACATTTGTATCCACATAATATGCTGAAATAAAAAAATGGAAAAAATAAAAAAAATTTAAAAAAGGAAGATTCCACAAGCTTATCTATTAGCACATTTATCTAACTAAATTTGTTTTGCTTATTTAAATAGTCCCATTGTGTTTATATTTTATTTCCCATTGTAATTATATGGTTTTAATTCAATATAACAATATCTGTTTCTGCCACTTTTATGATGGACATAGCAACAACTTAGTCTAAATTCTAAACTAATGAAATACCTTACACATCTATTCTTCTTAAACTATTGAAAGCTACTTTTATGGTAAACAGGTAATAGCAGAGCATTTTATCTTTATGTATGAGTATGTATTTTTTTCATATTCTACAAGAATGTTTCTCATTATTCCTCTTTTTCTAGACTCTTCTCAGTATAGAGTTGTAGCTGCAGGCAGAAAGCAAAAATATTTTTATTTACTCACTGTTTACCTATTATAAAAATTACTCCTTTCACTAAGATTTTCACAAAACTTCTTGTCTCTTTTCTTAAAAAAAATTAAATGTTGCAACCTTTAAAATGACATTTATTCCAGGACTGATTGAAAAGCCTTATATATATTTGATTTTGTTGCCTTCTATTGCAGAATAACCTGGTAATAATTTTCCACTTATATAAAAAAAAGTGAGCTATAATATTGTTTCTAGCATTTATGTTCTTATACCCTTATGCCTATACTTCTTGGCAACATCCACTTCCTTTAGCATTTTCATCTAATATAACTGGCATCACCTCTCATGGAAATAAAAGAGATTTCATATATACTGCCAATTTAGTTTTCATAGGGATTTGACTTCTCAGTTTTTTAGCTTAGCTTTCTAAAAGCCTGAGTTCACATGTTGTCTGATTTACATTCCTTTTCAATGATTGAAAAGCCTTTTCTGCTAACGAGATATATGGCAGAGCATTTTACTTGCTGCTTGTTAAAATAAACATAAATAAATTATTTCTCAAATCATGTATTATAAATATAAGCTTTAAAAATGTGTTGGTGCTTCTTATAAATTCACTTATTTTTTTATTGTCCAGTTATGAGCTTAAATTACTAGCAGGTAATTTCAGCATTTTCCTTAATTCTGCTTCAGTTTTGAAGGTTTCCTACTACTATGAGCATTTTTAAAGGAATCTGGCTGCACAAATGATTGCATCTCTAGAAAATACTTTTTTAAAAATAAGTCCTTTTACATAGTTTGGAGATTTGTTATGAGAGCAAGAAAGGGTATAGAATGGCTATTGGTTATTGGATGACTTCTTATTTTCCATCAAATTTAGTGGTGCCCAGACACATGAATTGTTTGCCAAAAGTTGCATCTCAGCCCCTCTTGCAGCTTGGTTGGACCACATGACTCTTTTCTCACCAATGGAATGTGAGTGGAAATGGTCATGCAACATCCATCTCACTTGTCTTAGCCAGCTAAGAAACAAGACAATTTGTTCATAGTAACAAACTGTCCTGATATCTCATGATTCATTTGTTTCTGATCATATCTTAAAAGAGCTGTGGATCACCCAAAGACAATCATCTTGTATCTTCTTATTGGGGGAACCAAGGCTAGAGGAGTAGACACTATCTGGGGCATACAATTCTCAGGTGGATGCAAGGAATATGAGGTAAGAAACAAATGCAAGCAGATGCATTTGTCAGTCCATTGACAAAAGAAACTCACACGGCTAAGTCTCAAGCAAAAGAGGCTGTAAGGAACACCATACTTACAGAGAACCAGGGAAAGAGGTAAGAGGTAAGAGATAACAAATAATCATGATCAAAGAAGATCTACGACACTTGCTTAAGCAGATTTTTTTTTTACCTTGTCTTTCTTCCTTTCATTTTATCAAGGTATGAATGTGAATATTGCAGCAACCAAGTTTTTGCCATGCAGAGAAAGAATATGAAATTGAATGAAGGGGAATGAAATAACAAAAAATGAAAAGGAACTGGATAACTGAATTAACTCTTGAATTATAGCTACCCTGCAAGCTGAGCTGGCCAAATTTTAGATGAAAAAGAAAAAAAATATATATATATATATAATATATCTATTACTCTTACAATATATTTTTAATCAAATTAAACTCAAATTTTAACGCAACTGTAGATTCGCATGCGGTTATAAAAAAAAATCCACAGCAAGATTCAGCCTGCAAAATCACAACCAAGGTATTAATAATGGTACAGTCAATATATAAAACAATTCCATCACTGGGCACATTCTTGCTGTTGCCTTTTTATAGCCACACCACCCATCCCATGACCCTCAATTTCTAGCACTTAACTCCTGACAATCACTAATTTGTTCTCTATTTCTATAATTTGTGATTTCAACAATGTTATATAAATGTGATAAGAATAAGTAATCATTTTTTGGATTGGCTTTTTTCACTCATCATGATTCTCAAGAAATTCACCCAAATTGATGCATGTATCAGTAGTTCATTTCTTTTTACTGTTGAGTAGTATTCCACTGTATGGATGTACTGATGTTGTTTATTGTTTGTTGGCTTGCTTGCTTGTTTGTGACTATTTATTCTTTGAAGGACATCTGAGTTGTTTCCAGTTTGGGAACATTATGAATTAAACTTTTATAAACATTCATGTAAAAAGGTTTTTGTGTGAGCATAACTTTTTATTTATCTAGCATCAATGCCCACTGGCGCAATTGCTTGGTTGATATAAACTGCATGTTTAATTTTTTAACAAATTGGAAAACTATTTTTCAGAATGGCTACACCACTTTATATTCCCATTAGCAATTTATGAGCGATGTAGTTTCTCTATGTCTTTGCCAGAACTTGGCATTGTGAATCTATTTTTTTAATTTTTGCCTTTATGATCAAAATAATAATAATAAAGTAATAATCTCCTTGTAGTTTTAATTTTAATTTTCCTACTGGCTAATGACGTTTAATATATTTTCATGTATTTTATTTTCCTCCTACATAACCCTGTATATCCATTTCCTTGGAATGTCTGTGAAAATCTTTTGCCCATTTTCTCATTGAATTGTTTGGTTTTTTACACTTGAGCTTTGAGAGTCCTTTAGGTATTCTAGACACAATCCTTTGTTGGATATGTGGTTTGCAACTATATTGGCTCAATCTATATCTTGTCTTTTTATCTTCTTCATATTTTGGAGAGTAAGAGTTTTAAATTTTGATGAAGTTCAACTTTTAATTTTTCCTTTTATGCTTTTAGTATATAGTCTAACTTTTTGCCTATCATAAATTCTGAAGATTCTCTCCTATATTTTTTCTAAAATTTTCATAGTTTTACATTTTACATATATGTCATTATCTTAGTTTTGTGTTGCTATAACAGGATTCTTGAGACTGGGTAATTTATAAACAATAGAAATTTATTTGGCTCATGATTCTGAAGGCTGGGGAATCCAAGACGAGGGGCTATAACTGGTGAGGACCTTTTTGCTGCATCATAACATGGCTGAAGTCATCACAGTGAGAAAGAGAACGAGATGGATCACAACCTTTAGTACTTTTATTATCTGCATTAATCCATTAAGGAAGGTAGAAAACTCATGACCTAAATACCTTGCATTAGGCCCCACCTCCCAACACAGATGTATTGGGGAGTAAGTTTCCAACACATGAACTTTATGAGACACATCGAAAGCATAGAAGTTATTGGTCAATTTTAAGTTAACTTTTGTATAAGGTATAACACTTAAGGTTAACTTTTCTGCCAGTGGATGGCCAGTTGCTCCAGTATTGCTTGTTGAAAACACTATCCTACTTCAATTGAATTACTTTTGCACCTTTGTCAAAAATCAGTTTGGCTTATTTATATGGATTTATTTCTGGGATATCTATTCTATTTCATCCATGTATGCTTCTATCCCTCCAACAATACCACAGCCTTGATTACTGTAGTATATAATAAGGCTTGAAATAGATTAGACTGATTCCTCTCACTTTCTTCCTCTTTACAAATATTGGGAGCTATTATAGCTCCTTTGCCTTTTCATACAAATTTTAGAATAATCTATATCCACCAAAAGCTTACTGGGAACATGATAGGAATTATGTTCAGCCTTTATATTCATTTAAGGACAAATTCAATATAGTAAAAACTGACATTTTTGCGATGCTGAATCTTTCAATCTATAACTAAAATATGACCTCCATTTTTGACCTTTTTTGTCTACTACTTCACAGTTTAGATTATTATGAAACGTTTATGGACTTTCTATTACATTTCAGGAATTGTGATGGCCTTTTTTAGTTGTTTCCTAATATCATCATCATAAAATACCCTAAAATTATTTATTACTTCTTCTAATATACATATGAGAAAATTAAGACCAAATATATCAACAACTTGCACATGTCCCCTCATAGCTGGCAAGCTGCAGAACAAAGATTTCAAATGAAGTCTGCTGAATTCCAAGTTCCATGCTTTTTCTTCTATGTATCAAGTTCTCTGTCAGATGAAACTGGAACTTCTTGTAATAAACCCAGTACATGCAGCAGTTATTCACAGTTTCTTAATGCCTCCAGTATTCTTTTTCCTTAGTATAGAATCATTCTACTTCTCCACCGAAAACAAACCTTGCAAGACATTACTACTGCTCAGAAAGTTTCACCACTCATATGGATCTTTTCCTCTACCTGGCCCCAGCTACACCACTACTTTTCTGTGACACAATTTTGCCTTTAATAAGTATGATATAATTTAGAAGTTATTGTGTACCAAATAATCTTACTTCTTTATTTTTCCCCAACTGGATGCTCAGAATTTTGAAGACAAGGGCACTTTCTTAATTTTCCTTTTGTATCCAACCTGCTCCACCTGGCACCAGCAACTGAGTATTAAAATAAAATCTCAGCACCAAGAATATTTTTAATAGTCTCCATTTTATTGCTGATTTGTGCTCATCATATTTGTGCCTATGATGCTGGCCTAATTTCCTCTGATAGGTGGGCTCATGGATTCATCTCATGCACCTTCCTTGTATCAACAAGCATAATAAAAGGCTAACCAAAATTTGAAAAATGTTTTTAAGTGTTTTTAATTAATTGAAGAGAATTAGAGTAAGATATCTGATATGTAACAAAACAATGAATTCCTAAGACTCTTGAGAATATATGTATTACCATGAAATGTTGTCATCATTGTCACTAATTATAATTGTATATATGGCTATATGGAACATTACTGGTTACTGTTTATGTGGATTATGTGAATTTTATATACTCCTATATAATAAATGCAAAAGAATTTTCCATGATCACTCCCTCTCCCACGTACACGTTTATGTTTAAAATTCCACTATTTGTGGGTTGAAAATTATGCATATCCAGTTTTGGCATTATTTTACATATATTTTAATTTTTAGTATCTTTTATAAGAATATTAATTTTTCCCAAATTGGTATTTGTTTCCATATATCAAAATATGTGCCTTACTATTCAATTAATGTGCTGAATATTTGACAACTTACACACATTTTTTTTGTTTTGAACATATTAAGAAAAATACCAATACCCATACTGGAATTGCACTGTCATACTAAAATACTAAAAGTTAATATGTCTGTTAATGTGTATGACCTTGTTGGAGAGAATTACAAAGAGAAGCAGGCTGCTAATTAACTATTTCCAAATTGATGTATCACCTCCATGTGGCTTTCTATGAAAGTTTGCAATAAAGGTGAATGTTAATGACAGTCTGACCAGGCTTGAGTACTAACCTAGATGAAAACTGCCATTTAGCATTCACAAACTGCAGTGGCATCAAAGGATTCTTTGAAATATGACAAAGACTTTCGGTTTGGGGGCCTCAGACAATCAATTTGACCATGTGTTTTACTGAACCCCAAGGAATAGTATCAGACAATAGCAAAGATACAGGAAATTACCATTTACTTTTTAAGTGTTACCTCCTAGGCTCTCGAGGGACAAGCAAATGCCAAATGAACATCACGGCAGTTCTTTAATGTAGAAGTGGGAGTAGGAATAGTAATTAGGAAAGCTGAAAAAACTAGTAAAATCAAGATTACTTTCATCCTAAGTGGAAATTTAGGCTTTACCTTTTGGGGAAGTTATTTATGACAAAGTTTCATAAGTTCTTTGAGACAACCAAGAGTCAAACATAAATATAAGGAATCATTTGTAAGTCACATGTACACAATAATATGCAAATTACAAAATTAAAAAGAAACACACACTTATCTAAAAATAATAATACTAACTTTTTGTTATTCTTCAGGATATTAGCTCATACCAAAAGATATAGCAAGAGGGTGATAAGATAAAAATATTGTAAGAGAATGCAATAAAAAATGGGGAATAAAATTAAAAGATGATCAAATAATGAGAGGGAGAGATGTCTATATATGAAGAAAAAGGGAAAAATAAGAATAGAAAAAGACAATTAGAGAAGATAAATGAAGGTTTGAATATGATGAACCATTAGTTATTACCCTTGTGTTCCCCACCATTTCCTCTTATTATAAGTCATAGCGTATAATCCCTGTTAGCCTTTTGAAAATCTAACTCATCAACCACTTTCCCCAGCCCTGCATCTGTTCTTCATCTTTAAATACTTTTGCAGGTCTCACCTTGAATAGTAAAGCTATAACAACTCACCCTCCCTCTACATAATTTGGGGTTTATTATATTTTCAAAGCTCTTATATTTTACATTAAATAGTGGTTATCCCTCTAGTAAATTTGTATTCCCAGCAAGCTTTCATAAAAAAATAAAGGGCTACATAATTTTCTGTAAGTACTCTTCTATTTCATAAATTCTGAGAAAAATATATGACAGCTTGTGAAAGGTATATGGAAAAAGAAAATCTCAGTTGCATTGTAATAAATAACTATAATTAATTCCCCTGGGCTTTCCAACTACTGCCATATTCAAATACCTATTATTGAGTACTTATATATACATGCCTGACATGATTCTAAGTGTTTTACATATATTAGGTCATTTAATCCACTACAAGCTTATGAAATAGGTATTACTTTTTTTTCCATTTTATATAGTACAGTAGGATGTAAGGAAGGTTTGATAACTTAGCCAAAGTCACGCAACTAATAAGCAGCAGCCCTAGACTGAATGGTGGCAGCTGGTTTTCAGATCCTTTTCCCTTAATCCTAAAAAATGATTACCTTAAAACTTAGCATCATAATAGAACAATAAGCATTCTGTTATTCTACCTGACTTGTTTTTTGGTTGTTCTATACCCAATTATTTTCTTCTGGCTCGTAAGTCAACATTTTCATTTGTGAAAATGCCTATATAATGGAAATAGATTTTTACTGAAGACGTTAGGATCAAGGTAGCCACAAAACAAATAAAACACATGCTTATATACACAATATCAGTGTTTCATGATATTTTGCCATAAAATTCAGAGATGATTTAATTTCAACATATGAGAAAAGGACACACACCTATCTGAGACCTTTAATGTATCATTAGATTCTCAGGTGTCCTGCCTTGATAAAAGTAAACAGAGCTCTCTTATATTGGAAAGGGCATTGAACACAGTCAGAAAGTCCAAGTTCTTTCCCCAGGTCTACCAGTATGATCTTGGACATGTCACATCAACTCTTGTCCCTCTATTTATCTCTAATTTTGGGATAACCCAGTATAATAGTATTTATCCGCATTCTCTCTCTATGCTTTTGTGAGTATCAAAACCATAACATAAAACGTGGTCCTTTGAAGAGCAACTGTAGTCTCTTTAGTTAAAAATAAAATAAATCAAACTCTTATCTAAACCTCAGAATACACAAGAAGAGTAAGAGTGGATTCGAGAACCAGATTAATTTGTTTTTAATTTTATCCAAATGGTAAAATCCATGATCTGTCTTGGTTGGAACCAATTCATATAAATATCCGTAATAACCCCAATCATGTCTTTGAAGGAGTGCCTTTATGCAATAGGGATGTTATCAGTCTTTTTTGGCTTCTCCTCAGTGAACTAGGAAGATATGTGATCACAGAGGTGTCTCAAGTGACTTTAGAAGTAGAGGGATGGAGTTAACAGATACAAACATAAATGTTTATGGTCACCTTAGTGATAACAGAAAGCTTTCTTCCACATCTCATCAATAAAATACAGCAGGTGTGGCTAATTGGATGCCTGCTCTTACTCAGCTCTCTTATCAGCAACCTGAGTGCCAAGCCAGAGTAGGTGCTCCTTAAGTATCTGTTGCCATTAATGATGACATTTCCTTAGCCATATTTTTTCTATAATCTAACTTTCACAAATAATTTTTTGTGTATGTGTTTTAATAGCATGTAAAATTTTTGCTTCCCACTCTAGTAATTTTAAAAATAATTTTAAAGCCCACTCATTTGACCTGTGGAGCTTAGACTTTAGAATTTCTTCTTATAGAATGCATTATGGGACTTTTGTTGACAGAAGATTAGAGGAGTTTTTATGCTTGGTGAACTTCATTTTGAATGCACTTAGTTACAAGAAAATGACTTTTCGTTTATCCCAATGCTAAGTATGCTTGGGAAACCAGGGAAACTGATAGAGGAGGAGGAGGTAAAATGCAAACTCTGTCACACAGTAGCACCTTGGGAAATCAAGGTGAGACAAAATTAGAAGCGGCACAGAGTCTGTGCAAGCTCCATGGGTTGGTTACCCTTGATTTGAGAGGCTGCTTTCAAAGTAAATTAGTGAAAATAAAATTTCCATAAGGACTTCTAAAATCAGAGAAGGATAGAAATCATAAACATATTTTATCCCTCTCCCTCTTTTCTGTACCAATCCCCATCTGTTAGAATTTCTATTAGTTTTTTTTAATATATATCTTAGCAATATGTCAGATTTTTCAGTGTTTTAGTAGTTGGGATGGTGGGTGAAAAAGGTCAGAAATAAACAGAATAATGCACAAGAAGGAGTGTTAAATTATAGATATGGAAAAAGTAACATGGAGACACAGAGGACAGAGAAAGATTCATTCTTGCTAGGGCAATCAGAGAAGTCTTCACGAAGAGAATATTCGAACAGAGCATGGAAGAGTTGATGGAGATTTTGAGACTGAGATGGGTATGTATAAGCTTTGTATGAGACAATTACAGGTCTAGCACAGGATAGGCATAAATTAAACTGGCATTATTTGGACTAATAGCCTCAGTTATTTGTCCCATCCTCTCTCCACATCATTTATCAAGTTACATTTCAGCTTCTTGGTCAAGAAATGGAATCTGTGTATTCACACCTTGATTTTGATTTAGCCATGTAACTTGCTTTGGCAGATTTTTAGCAAATTTCACATAAAAAGGACTTGAGAAAGTGTGTTCTATTTCAAGCTGTGATCTTGTATTCTGTCATTGTCTTGAAAACTTGCCTGGCCAGCCTACTGGGTGATAAGAGAAATATGGAACACCACTGAGTCATCCCAGAAATCCTAACCAAAGCAGGCCTGGATCAGCCAACAGCCAAGTGAATGCTCAGATGTAAAAATAAGTCCAGACAGCATTACCACAGCTGCTTAGCCAATTGACCAATTCACATGAACAATATATACTTTTAGCTGTCTGCGACTTAAATTTTGTGGTAATTTCACCAATGTCTATAGCCATTCCCAAATCCACATCCACATAGAGAAACAGACGAAGAAAAGAAAGATTATTTTGTATCTCCTTTTCAGGAGCTAGAAAATTTTCCCTATAAACCCTCCTGGAATAATTCACTTCATGATTCATTGGCCAGTCCTATAACAGAGGCCCATTCTCTAACAAATCAATTGCATGACTGATTTAGACTATCTGGGGCAAAATGGACGTAGAAGAGTTAATCACCATGACTTACAACAACACTTAACATAACACTGTAAGTGAATATATTTACTATTGTGATTTTTGTTTTAATTTTAACCAAATTGAAATATAATTTAGATAAAATGTACCCACTTTTAGTGTACAGTTGAATGAGTTTTGACAAATGCGTATGCTCATGTAACTACTAATAAAAATTAGAATATTTCAATCACTGTAGAAAACACATAATGCATTCTAGATAAATTTTTAAGAAGAAAGAAACTCTGGAGTTTATACAGTCTATAGGCATTTTGCCCTTTTAGTTTGGTTTTATCCAAGCCTTTTATACAAAACTTTCAAGAGCAAGCAAATTACTATTTTGATTAATTACATTTTGGATTTACATTTGTTTGTCTAGTCTTATGTTTGGCTTCTTTGAGTTTTCAGGACGCATGCAAGGTATCCATAAAAATCGATGTATTAATTAATTCATTCAAAATTTTTAAGTACTTATTTAGGTAGAGCACTATTCTGGGTGATTGAGACACAGCAATGAGCAAAGCCAAGCCCCCTGTCTCCACTGATCTTACAAAATTACATCATTCTGTGATGAGAAATTTGCATCAGAATGGTTATTATCTTGTTACAAAGAGAAGAAAAAGCATATTTGAAACAACCAAAACCACAAGTAAATGTAAAAGATCCAGGGAGTCTGTGTTCTCTTGCCATGGGCAGTCTATTTTTTCATCTATACATTTGACATGGATCAGAGCAGCCCTGCTCAAACTTTAACGTGTATGCACATCAGTAGGTCTGGGATGGAGTACCAGATTCTACATTTCTAGCAATCTCATAGGTGATGGCTATCTCTGAGATGGGGTGATTTTTTTAGGCCTTTTCAAGTTTTTTATTTAAAAGCAACAACAAAAAAAATGTAATTGCAAAATTAAATGCATGCAACAGAACCAAAATCCTAACAGTTTTGTCACAGACTATTTAGAGGTTTTCACATTTATTTTCAGGATTATAAGAGGTTTTAAAACACATGTCTCAAAGTTGATGATAATCTAAAATAAAAGTAAGTAGTACTTGGTTGGCCACCTTATAATCAAATATTGTCAGGTGTTATCAATACCCACATTTCCTATGACTCCACAATTTATACCTGAAGTCTAGATTGTTCCAATAGGCTTCATGCCTCAACTTTAGCCCACGTTAATTTATTCCCATAGGAAGAAGCCTGAAGTACTCTCAAAAAAACGTAACTCAGAGCATGTCATTTCTCTGCTCCAAACTCTCCAAGGTCTTCTCCTTTCACCTACCATTACCTACGTAGTCCTGAATCATCTGGTTACATTTATCTCTTTTCCTTTATCTCCTGCTACTCTCCCCTTGCTCACTCTATGCTAGAGTATGTTATAACTCAAGCAAGTTATAACAAGTTGGTTGTTCTCTCAACTAATCTTTTCTCTTCCCCATGTAGCTCTCTCCCTTACCTCCACTGGATCCTGGCTTAAAGGTCACCTTTTCAACAAACCCTCCCCTGTCCACCCTGTATAAAGTTAGCACCTCTGTTCCCCAATACTCCCTATCCCTCATCACTGCCATATTTTTCTCCAAATCAGTGGTCACCTTATAATGTAGTATAGTTTATTTATAATTAGTATTTAATATCTATTATTCCAATAGAAAGTAAGCCCTACAAAAGCTGAGATTTTAGTTCATTTGTGTTCACTTTTTTTACCCCAGTTCCTAGAATACTGCCTAACATATGTGTTTTTAAAAAAAAAAAAAAATTAACATATACATACATATATGCATTATATTATACAAACGAATAAATAAAAAGACTACTCTCTAAATGAAAACAACAGCAAAAATTATTTGACTTGCAGCCAAGATATGTCATTGGTCTCCTATTTTTTATATATATTTAAAATTTTATATTGCTTTTTCTTTAGGATTTTTGCACCTTTGTGTATCAGTTACTAGGTATTGTTAAAAGAGGGTTCTGGTAATCTTACGACCATATCTGTGTCTGCTATCAAAACAGCATTATTAGATTTAACTCTGACATATTCTTTTTTTCTTCATTTGTTACCAAATAATTTTGGAGAGACCTAAATTGTTTGATATTTTTTAATTTTTTCTTTTCTCTCTCTTTTTTTTTTAAACCTTTCCACCTGCTGTGGAGCTGGCAATTAATCATCTCAGGTTTGCTGGCAAGAGACTATTTGGTTCCTTTATAGAATGTACCTTATGTTTCTCTGTTATTCTTCTCCACAGCTTTGAGATTTCTTTTTTCTTCTCTGTGTATTTTATGAGTTTCATTAGAGAGAGAAGAGATTGTTTTAACTCATTGGAGTGAGCCAAAGTGGGAGGAATCAGCTTCTGGTGGCTTCTCCTAGCCAGAGACTATGCTAGTTTGATAAAAATTTTCATTTAGGGGAAAAATTTTTTTCTCCTTCTTTTTGTTTTCAACATCCAATGTGTTTGTGTAGGGGGTTGGGAGAGAGGTGATTAACAAAAGAAGAATTGTTTTCAGCATGAATCTTGTTCCCAGAACAAACATTATTAGGAAACTGTTTCTCCTTAAGTCAGCAATGAATTTCTAATGTAGTTTCCAAAATGAGTTGACTTGATAAGATCTGATTATTTTTTAAGATGTGCCAAATTTCAGGTCCTTACCATCTGCTCAGCCAATTGGTAGCAAGTAAAAATATAGCTGTGAAGATGAATACTAATACTGATTAATTAACCCCCAGGCAAGTGCGTTGGGATCTTATGACTTCTTCCTATTCTTAGATCTAAAGCTGTAGCCCTTTTGTATATGGATGTCATCAGAGTCAAATTCTTTGCTCTTTCCTGGGGCAAAAAAGGGCCAAAAGAGTTGCAATGGAAAGGCGATCTTAAGGTTAATATTCCTACCAGATTTATCAAAAGAACCTAGAAAATTATTTACTTTCACATAGTTCTTTAATTAGGATCATAGGAAAATTATTATTTTTTTTATTTTTCAAAGAATCAGTATCTCTTTCCTTCATCTTTTCCTTTATCAGAGCAAAAATTAGGGAACAGGAAGAATGGAAGATGTAATGAAAATATACTGACTCTGTTTAATATTGAGTGTGTTTAGTCATTTACTTATTTATTTACTTATTGCCCGGGGAATAGCAAACTAATTAATCACCAGCTATGCACAATGGTGATGAAATCTGGGTAATTTGATAAATGACAGAGATATTTCATTTGCCCTTATTTTGTAAAACAGGTCAGCTCAGTGTGACTGCTTAACTAAAATCTGTCACAGCATGGTATAATGTCTCTTGGCACACATTCACTGCTTCTTATACTGGGTTGTATTTTTCCTTGATCTCCTGCAGCATTTGTTTATCAAGCTTACTGCAACTTTTGGTTCTGACCATTTCTGTCTTTTGTTGGTCTTTTTCATATGCATGTATGTTTGTGTTCCCATCTAAATTGTAAAAAAACAACTATACACTCCCTCAAATTCAATTTACTCACAAAACGCATAGTAATTTTTTTAATCGAAACTCACTCAGTATTTGTCACATAGATTTGTTTTCATAGTTACTCTTCTAAGAATTCCTAGAACCACAGAATAAGCAAACCATAAGTCATCTTATAAAATTGAGTCCAATACATCTGGAGGTATTTGAAGTTCAAAGCATTTAAGTATTTACTAAAGATTATGGAACTCTCCAGTTATTTAAAACAGCATAAAACCAAATTGAAAGAAGATATTTCAATAAAAATTACTAGTATAACTAAGCTATCTTGTCTGAAATACTTTGGTCATTCTCAAGTGGTCACGTGGGAATTGAGTTATAGCTGGTAAAAAGAGAATATGGGTGATGCGTGATGATCAACTCAATTTTTTTTCTCCTAGAAGATCATGCTACAGCGAAGAAAATGACAAAGAATAAACAAAATTTCTGTACGATATTTTTATTATATTAATAGCATGTTAAAATGTATTAGGAGATTATGCTATAAATCTCACAATTAAAATCAGTGTATCAGGTTATCTGTGTTTTTGATAAAAAAAGTATGTAGTATCTGTATTAGTCTGCTAGGACTCCCATAACAAATTACCAGTTATTGTATGCCTTAAACAATAGAAATTTTAACTTCCTTAAGGTCCTCATTTTAACTTTGTCACCCCTTTAAAGGCCCGATCTTCAAATATAGACACATCCTAAGGCGCTGGGGCTTACAGCTACAACATATGAATTTGGGGGATACAGAATTCAGCCCATTATAGTACAAAGACCTGCTGCTGTTCTAAAACCAGATTGGAAGAGATAATTAAGATTTATTTCTTTTTTTTTTTTTTCCTTTGACTGGGTCTTGCTCTACTGCCTCTAAACTAGAGTGTAGTGGCTTCATTATAGCTCACTGCAACCTCAAACTACTGGGCTCCAGCCATCCTCCTGCCTCAACCTCCTGGAGTGGCTCAGACTGCAGGTGTGTACTACCATGCCCAGTTAATTTTTCTACTTTTTGTAAAGATGAGGTCTCATTCTTGCTCAGACTGGTCTCAAACTCCTGGCCTCAAGTGATCCTCCTGCCTCAGCCTCCCAAAGTGCTAGGATTATAGATATAAGTCTCCATGTCTGGATGATAATTTAGTTTTTTGAAGGATGCTAAAGCAATGGAGTGGTTTTTTATTAATCTTATCTATTACATTTCATAAAAAATTTTAAGTTTACATAAGAGCTTTGAATTTTAAAGGTGGAAATGACTTAAAAATTATGTAATTTCTGGATTGTCCATACTTTTTCATATGTTAATGTTTCTGTCATTACTGATTCAAAAACTTAAGTCTGACCTGTATCACTTAGAAGAGCTCTAAGTAATTCCTCTTTATTAAAAGCAGCAGCTGTGCTAAGAGAAAAGTTTATAGCAGTAAATGCCTATATCAAAAAAGTAGAAAGATTTCAAACAAATAATCTATCAATGCACCTCAAGGAACTAGAAAAGGAAAGACAAACCAAAACCAAAATTAGCAGAAGGAAAGAAATAATAAAGATCAGAGCAGAATTAAATGAAATAGAGACTAAAAGCCAATACAAAGGATCACTGAAACAAAAAGTTGGTTTTTTGAAATGATAAACAAAATTGATAGACTGTTAACTAATCAAGGAAAAAAGAGAGAAGATACAAATAAACAAAATCAGAAATGATAAAGGAGACATTACAACT
>CAUYRT010060557.1:0-29127 GCA_963574885.1 Lepilemur ruficaudatus
GGGCCGGGCATGGTGGCTCACACCTGTAATCCTAACTCTGGGAAGCTGAGGCGGGAGGATCAGTTGAGCTCAGGAGTTCGAGACCAGCCTGAGCAACAGCAAGACCCCATCTCTACTAGAAGACCCCATCTTCTACTAAAAACAAAATAGAAAGAAATTAGCTGGACAACTAAAAATATATATATATATATGTGTGTGTGTGTATATATATATATATGTATAAAAGTTAGCCGGGCATGGTGGTGCATGCCTGTAGTCCCAGCTACTTGGGAGGCTGAGGCAGGAGGATCGCTTGAGCCCAGGAGTTTGAGGTTGCTGTGAGCTAGGCTGACACCATGGCACTCTAGCCTGGGCAACAGAGCGAGACCCCATCTCGACAAAAAATAAAATAAAATAAAAATTAGCTGGGCGTGGTAGCATCTACCTACAGTGTCAGCTACTCGGAAGGCTGAGGCAGAAGAATCACTTGAACCCAGGAATTTGCGGTTGCTGTGAGCTATGAGCTATGATCGTGCTGAGACAGGGAACTGGCAGGTACTGCTTTGGGCACTGAGTTGGGCATTGCACGGCATTGCCTAACTGAGTCAGGAAGTCTCAAACTAAAGTTTCAAATTACCCTGATCAAAACACAATGGGTTTCGTGACTCTAAATCAGAGCAAAACAAACAAACAAACAAACAAAAAACAGGATGGAGGCAGGGCAAGTTCCAACCCATTAGAACCCAGAAGGTGAAACACCACCGCTGCCAGCAATATTCCTCCCCTTACTTAGCCTGTAATTAAGCTGTAGCTCAAATAGAAAGGCAACAGGAACCAGGAGGCTGGTTCTCTTCTGCAGGGAGAACTAGCCTCTGCTCTATGGAGTAGACTTTCTATAGTTTCTGAATAACTCTTACTTTCACTTTATGCTGTCACTCGCTCCTGAATTCTTTTTTCTTTTCTTTAATCCCTATTGGAGTACAATCGCTCCTGAATTCTTTCTTGCATGAAGCCAAGGACCCACTTGGACCTCAAGAGGCTCCGAGCACTGAAAGTCATTTTCCCATGTCAGTGCCACTTACTCCAGCCTGGGTGACAGAGCAAGACCTTGTCTTAAAAAAAAAAAAAAAATTTTTTTTGCAACCATCTAAAAATGTAAAAAAATTCTTAAAGGCTTTTGGGACATACAAAAACAGGTGACAGGCCGGTTTGCTGACCCTGATTAATACTGACAGTCAAATGCTTTGAGTTTTCCAGGTCGTTATCAGGGATGCAGCAGGATCACTTAAGGCAGTACTGCACAGTATGTCTTAAGAGCAAGCAGTAAACTTGAAAGTGCATTAAATGATTTAGCCATCCACAACCCAGAAGACTATATTTTAGGAAATCTGAATTAAAATTAATTTAAGATTAGGTAACTGTGACTATCAGGAACCACATCAATAGGTTCAAACAAAAATGTTTGACAACTTCTATATGCAATTCTGATGGAAATTTTAAAAACTAGGCATAGAAGGACATTTATTTTCCATGATGAAATGATTTATCTTAAATAATATGCAAAATATTATTTAGATTAATGAAAGTAATCACTGTAAAGAATGAAAACAAATTAACTGAGACTGGTTGCCCCTAGGGAGTGGGAGTGAGGGTGGGTTTCCTAGAATGCCAGTTTTTTTTTAGAAACAGGTGTCACGTATGGCTAAGACGTGTTGGCCAGGTCATCCATGGGGATATAGGACCTTCCGTGCACTGGTTGGGTGGGGAGAGCAGGTATAAAAACTGGTGCAGCCATTGTGGAAAACAGTCAGGCAACTATTAATCAAAATTGGTGCATGTATTTTCGGGATCCAGCAATTCCACTCCGAGATACATGTTCCAAAGACATTCTTACACAGCTCCTGAAGGGCACTTGCACAGGAGTGTCCACGGCAGCGCAAATCTGTGACTGCAGGGAGTTGAAGATCTTAGGGGGAGGATAGAGAAAATGCAGTGGGCGTGCACCCTGGAGAATCATGTGCATGTTAGAGGCATCCAACTGGGTGAACATATAGCAATGTGGAAATATCTTAAAAATATGTTTAAAAGAAATAATGGACTTAAACAGAACACTAGAAGAAATGGGCCTGACAGATATATACAGGATATTCTACCCAAAAACCACTGAATATACATTCTTCTCATCAGCTCATGGGACATTCTCTAAGATTGACCATATCCTAAGACACAAAGCATGTCTCAAAAAATTTTAAAACATAGAAATTATACCATGTATCTTCTCAGATCACAGTGGAATAAAAGTAGAAATCAACCCTACCAGAAACTCTCATTTCTACACTAAGTCGTGGAAACTAAACAACCTTCTGCTGAATGATTACTTCATAAAAGAGGAAATCAAGATGGAAATCAAAACATTCTTTGAACTAAACGACAAAGGAGACACAAGTTATCAAAATCTGTGGGACATAGCTAAAGCAGTCCTGAGAGGAAAGTTTATTTCCATAACCACTTATATCCAAAAGTCAGAAAGATCAAAAACAGACAACCTAATGAATCGACTCAAAGAACTGGAAAAAGAAGAACAGACCAACCCAAAATCCAGCAGAAGGTAGTCCATCCACAATAGCAATTTAAAAACACACCCAATACCCATAAAAACAAATGTGTGACATCTACAAGAGATGTAAAAGAAGATTTGAGTAAATATTTTAAAAATCCACATTTTCCAATGGAAAACTTATGAAAAAAATTTCAATTCCCTCCTGGTTAATTCATAGCTTACCACTCTTTCAATTGAAATTCTAGCAGAATTTAACACAATTAGAATTTAGAAATGGATGAAATTTCCCTGGTTGTGTTTCACCTGGAAAATTAACAAGTAAGATTACTGAAAAATCTTTGGAAAAAAAGAACAACTTTCTCTGCTATATAGTAAACGTATTATGAAGCCAAGGAAGTAAAAAGGCTGTATTAACAACAGTTAATGGGCAAGTCAATGGGGGGAAAAATAGCTCTGAAACCATTTCAAATAATGTAATACAAGAATTTCATGTATGAGAAAGAAAGCTCACAAACCTGTAAGAAGAGGTAGATTAGGCAGCAGATGGTGTCGGAGAAATTGGCTAGAGGGTGGGAGAGGATCAGTTTAGATCCACACTTTATACCGTGCCCAGAAAATAATTTCCTGATGAATTAAAGCATTGCATGTAAAAATAATGCTGTTACAGTTTTTAAGAACTGTAAAAAATAAGTAAATAATTAAATTTGAGTGAAGGACCTTCTAAAAACAAAAGCAATAATGAGAGGAATCACATAAGGAAAGAGTGATAGATTTGACTAAGTCAAAATTATAAACTTGCTCATACAAAAACACTATAAAAAGTTAAAAGACAACTAAGCTAGGAACAATTATTTGCAACAAATAATACAGGCAAAAGATTACTGTTCTTATTTTATAAAGAACTCAAAAATAAATTTAAATTTTGAAAATAATAAACACATAAAAAATGTTTAGCTTCACTGTTAATGTATAATTGCACCTCATATACACAGTTTACTTCCATGGATATGGGCTGTGACGTAATGTTAAATAGATACATCAGGATATAAAATTGTATGTGATACTAAATAACATCAAATGAATGATATTAAAACATATACACATGTTTTTTAAAATTGAATATAATCACCCAAATATTTTAAATGACTTTCATTTGGAATAGAATTGCAGGTGATTTTTATTTATTTTATTTTGTGTTCTTTGCCAAGTGTTCCAAATGTTCCAGAGCCAATGTATATTATTTCTATACCCAGTTTTTGAAAATCAGTTAACAGAGTTTCCCTGGCTTGGCCCCCAACTAGGTAAACTACTCAGACAGGCATTTGTCAAAGGGGGGTTGAGGGGAGGATTTTGGGAGCATCCCCATAGTGACAGCTGCCAGGCCGATGTGCCCCATGGAAAGTTTCTTCCCGTCCACACAGGGCTTCAGACGCGGCCCCGGCCTCTGCAGTTTCACGGAGAAGCCCCAGCGGCAGGGCCAGGCCTTCCCTGTCATAAAGCAAGTGACGTGCAGTGGCTCCAGCTTTCTGGACACTGAGCAAATCCAAATCAAGCCTTGCCCCTTGGGGAGTGGGGGTCTCCCCACCAGCGCAGGCCTAGGGGTGACTAGGAGCAGAGAGGAGGGGAGGGGCTTCAAGAAGGCCCTTGTCCTCATGAGCCAACCGTCTGCCCCAAATGCTCGTCTGTTCCGAGCGCCTCAGTTTCTTCTGCAAATGGCCCCACTGCGCCACCCTCCAGACAGGTCCGAACTGGCTGAAAGGATGCAATTTAGGCCTCAGGAGCCGGGGCCTCTTTTACAGATAGGAAGTTATGCAAATGATTAGTCTGGGAGGGACTAGAACCACCACTCCACAACCCCTAACTGCAGTAGCTCCAAGGGCAAGGAGAGAAGCAGCCGTCCTCAGCTTTGTCAGGTTCCCCTCTGTAGTGGGCTAAACAATGGCCCCAAAAGGGTACGGCCAAGTCCTAATACCCAGAGCTTGTGAATGTGACCACATTTGGGAAAAGGGTCTTTGCAGGCGTAACTAAGCGAAGGATCTCAAGATGAGATCGTCCTGGATTTGCAGTGAGTCTTAAATCCGATGACAGGTGTCCTTATATAAGAAAGGCAGGAGGAGGTTTGCAATTCAAGGAGACACACAGGGAAGCAGCTGTGTGAAGGTGGAGGCAGAGGCTGGAGTGATGCACCAGCAAACCCAGGAATGCCAAGGGCTGCCCGCAACCCCAGAAGCTCAGAAGGAGTGGGGAAGGGATCTTCTTCGGAACCTCCAGAGGGAACCGACTGGGGACCTCTGCCCCCCTGTGAGAGCACAGATTTCTGTTGTTTTAAGCCCCCGGGTTGGTGGTCATTTGTCGCGGCAGCCCCAGGAAACTAATGCGCTCTCTTTCACACCAGCCGCTCCGCAGACTGGGGTCCAGGCCCTGGTGCCCCCACCCCACTGACTCCAGTCCAGGCTTGTGGATGGGCCGCCTGTCCCCTGAGTCAGGAACCCACCAGAATAGCCCCCCTGCTGCTGAGCTCTCACTTTGATCAGACGGTCCTGCCGAAGGGGTGGGCACCAGGCAGATGGCAGGCCCTGAAGACCTATCACCCTGTCACTTTCAAAGTATTCCTTTCATGATCCTAAAAAATAAGCAAGAAAAATTGACATAAAATGGAAAATAATTAGTCTTGAAGTAAAAAATTTAAAACCAGTGTTAAGGAAACCAAAGCCAAGGCTGACCCCTAAAGAACCTTCTCGCCCCTTTTCTGCCCTCAGTGACTTTTTTCCTTAGTCATCTCTGAACTTCCCTTTAAGTCCAGGAAGAGACTAGGTTTCCACCCCTAGGTTTCTCACCCTGGCAGGGATTTCCCGCCAGGTGAGAGCTGAAGGCCGTCCCCCTGGCAGCCAGAGGCGCTGCAACTCCTGGACCCTGGTCACATGGCGGGACGCCCAGGCGGGAGCCCCGGCTGGAAGGAGCCTTGTTTCAGGGAAGGGCGGGGCCCCTGCATTAGCAGGTGACTGTCCCCTGAGCTGATAAGAACACCCCACAAACCAGGCAATGAGCTGTCGAGGGCAGGCTTTGAAGGTCTGATCAAAACAGGAGCCTGTTGACAGGCGGGCAGCCCGGGGATGGCTTCGCTGGGAGCCGGCTGCTGTGCGGGGGCCACAGCAGTGCTGCGTGTGACCTTTGAGTAAGCTCTTCCAGGAGCGTAGCATCAGGCATCATGTGGATAGTTGGAAACATTCAATAGATACCATTTCATAACTCACTCTTTTTTATTTTTCCTTTTTTTTAATTTCAGTTTCGGTTTTTTGTTTTTTATTGTTGTTGCTGTTGTGTTGTTGTTCTGCTGGTGGCGGTGACGGTGGTGCCCCCAGCAAACATTGTCTTAAGGGAGCTTTTGGTCACAGAGCAGGGGAGACTCCCTTCTCCCTCCCAAACCTGAAATAGTTTCTGTTTTTAAACTTAGTGAGCAAAACGGCTCAGAACGGCAAGAGATCGTCAGTACTCAGGAGGGTGGTGTCGGCCAAGGCCTTGCACCGGCCACGCGAGGTGACAGGAAGGAATGGCTGCATTTTACCCACACGGGCTTCTCGGCCTTCAGCTGAGGCCCTTGCTCATGGAATCTTCCAAAGCAGGAGTGGAAACTGCAGCCCCCGCTCCCGCTCCCACTCCCACCTAGGCTGGCAGGGATGGGGAGAGGAGGACGAGGAGGGGGACCCAAATCCGCTTGTCCCTGGTGAGGTCACCGTCTCTCTCCCTCTGAGGGACACCCTCCCTCTATAAACCGAAGACAGTTGACAAGTCCAACGTTTCCTTCCTCTCTTGGGGCATTGAGAGGTCAATAAAATTCTCATGACATATGGAAGACATGAAGACTAGAGAACATTCCACGTTTTTAGTCTAATTCCTTGAAATAATTTATAGAAATTATCTTATGAAACAAAAGTGACGACGCCTCGCTGTGCCATGGTCTCTGCACGACGGTTTTACCAATTCCAAATGTTCACAGACAAGGGTGGCATCGCCACTTGGCAAATGGCCCAGAGACCCCAGCCCTGCACCTGCAGGAGCCTCCCCTGTCCCCTCCCCGTCAGTTCTTACAGATCTCCTCACACTAGCCACGGAGTATTCCAGGCTGTTCATTATCCACACTCCATTGCTAGACGTTTCGTTTCCCCCACGTTCTGCACCCATAACCAGTGTTTCAAAGAACATCCCTGTAAATACATTTTTTTGTGTGTGTGAGCACATTTCTGAGAGGTGTATTCTCAGAAATAGAACGTCTGGGTCACAGGGGAGACACATTTAAAATCTTGGTAGCCCTGCCGAATTTCCTTCCAAAAGTTTGCGCCTCTTTCCACCTGCAGCTGCGGCAACCAGCGAGACTGCTCCTTCCCACGCTGGCCTCCTGTGGGCACTGTGGAGCCTAACTGTTGTCCCCCAGGGGAGCCACTCTTGTTTTAATTTGCCTTTATTTATTAGTGAAGTTAAACATCTCAAATGCTTCTTGGCCTCTGAGCTTGCTCTTGCCCAGCTGATTCTTTATTGAAAAAAAATTTCAGTTACAAGTTCTATTGTTTCCTCCCGGAAGTGCTCATTGCACCCAAGAGAGTCCTGGAAGCTCTTTCTTCCTGTCATGCACGGATCGTTCTCCCCTCCTGCAGAAAAGGAGGCTGTTGGTGTCAGCATCAGCCAGGCGCCAGGCATGGGAGCCGGATTCGAGGACACGGCAACAGGAAACCACTTCAGCTCTCCAGGGCTCAGGCTTCACAGACGGGACTTCAGAGGTAAATTGTAGACGCCACACACAGGAAAAAGCCATTTCATGCCGCAAATATAATTTTTATACAGACACGGATAAAAGGATCATCAGTTATCTCAAGTAAGTATTGAGCCAAAGTGAGCGTTAAAATCTTGCTAGAAGGGGGTCGGGCGCAGTGGCTCATGCCTGTAATCCTAGCACTCTGGGAGGCCGAGGCGGGCGGATCGCTCAAGGTCAGAGTTCAGGACCAGCCTGAGCAAGAGTGAGACCCCCTCTCTACTAAAAAAAATAGAAAGAAATTAATTGGCCAACTAAAAATATATATTAAAAAATTAGCCAGGCATGGTGGCTCATGCCTGTAGTCCCAGCTACTTGGGAGGCTGAGGCTGGAGGACTGCTTGAGCCCAGGAGTTGGAGGTTGCTGTGAGCTAGGCTGACGCCACGGCACTCTAGCCCGGGCAACAGAGTGAGACTCTGTCTCAAAAAAAAAAAAATCTTGCTGTAAGGAGGCCAGCCTGGCGGACTGGCCCATTCGCATTCAGCCCAACCTCCTTCGAGGGCCCCTCCCTCTCCCTCCGAGGCGGAGAAGCTGAGAAGTACATTTCCCAGACTCTTAGAGTTTCAGATGTGGATTCAGGTTTGGGAGGAGGAGGTGAGATGGGGGCATTTTCCTGTGGATCCAGCCGAGGCTGCAACAAGGAAGGCCAAGGAGAAGCTGCGTCCTTTCAGCAAGGTTCCAGCACGCTGCACTGCCCGTGGGCCGCCTGGCTCCCTGCTGTCTGCCACACAGCCTCGGGGGTGGTGTTCCGGCTCTTTCCTGGAGCCCCAGCTGAAACTCACCCCTCCGACCCTTCCAACGACTTTGTAAGCGTCCGATTCCTTTTCTGCTAAAAATAGCTGGCGTGGTTTCGTTTCCTCCACCTGAACCCTGGCTGATACAGCCCACAAATACTCTTTATCTTGACCAAGCCATGCGAGATACCAGGGAAAAAAGCCTAGACAAAGGTCAACACAGTCATGAATCATGCTTATTATGGGTTTCCTAGCAGCACTTTAATCAGGTACCTTGTATCTGCAGACAGTGTGAGACGTACACAAAGAATGAAATAAAAATCATTTGTTATTCCACAAGAGTCAAATATTGATGAGAAGAAAACATTCAGCCCGCTGAGATGTCGGCCCCAGTCGGCAGCTGCGGTTGCCCGTCTGCGTGCAGAATTCCCGGGAGTAAGAGAGAAAAGCTGTGACAACAGAGTGTGATGATAACTTACCCCGTTTGTCTCCTGGCGGAAAACCCAGATCCCAAAGTGTCTAGTTCTAATCACAGACCTGGCAACACGAGTGGGAGCCTGAGTGTCTGTGCTCTGCCTGCCCCAGTCACCTCCCTGAATCACACGGACCACCTGCCGTGCCCGGAGAGGGTCCTCCCAAGCCCTCTGGCCCATGCTAGAACCTAAAATCTATTTGTCTACTTATTTAAGCTGGGCCTGTTCTTTCCACCTTTAGTCCAAGGTCATAGTTGCCTTCCCAAGACCTTTTGTATTTCCTTTGTAATAAGAAAATAATAATAAAAATACCTATCCTTTACTGAATACTCCAAGCTATCAAGCAGTTAATCCTCATAAAAACCCCACAAAGTGGAATTATTCTCATTTTACAGATGAGAGGCTCAGAGAGATTGAGTCAATTTTCCAATATTCCACTGCTCACCAGATGTGGAAGCAGGATTCGAACCCACAACCATCAGGATTCGAAGCCCGGGTTCTTGGTCCTTATGCTACGTCCCATTCTTCCCGGTCTAGGGAAGTGCCCCTGACCTGCTGCCCTCTCTGGGGAAGCTGCCACTCCACATACAGGCTCTGTTTTGTTTTTTTTAAAAAAAATAAGAGCTTTATTGAGACTAATTCACAAGCCATAAAGTTCATTCTTCAAAAGTGCACAATTCAATGGTTTTTAGTCTATTCACAGAGTTGTGCGACAGTCCCCACTATCTACTTCCACATTTTCATCACCCTGAAACATTTTCATACCCATTAGCAGTCACTCCACATTCCCTCCTCCCCCAACCCCAGGCAACCGTTAATCTGGTTAATCTGGTCTGGATGGATTTGTCTATTCTGGACATTTCGTATAAATGGAATCATACAAAATGTGGCCTTTTGCGTTTTGTGTCTGGATTCTTACACTCAGCAAAATGTTTTCAAAGTTCATCCATGTTCCATGTTACAGCATGTTTACCTACCTGTTTGGTCACCACTACACTCCCCAGTTTCTAGAACAGTGCCTAGTATACGGGAGATGCTCAAGAATTATTTGTTAAATAAGTGAACATATTATTTCATTTGAAATTCCTCAACAACTTCAGCGGCAAGCAGGTACAGATGATGCTGTCTTTCATTTTACAGAAGGGGAAACTGAGGCCCAGAAGGTTGGCTTCACTAGAGCCACTAGGAAATTGGGGCAGCCTCGGTCCCCTCAGTTTCCAATGAGGGCTACACGTGTGGCGTGAGGGTAGGGAGGCTTTGACGTGCCCGTGGCGAATGTCCCAGCCCTGTAAGAGGTCTCACCCAGGCCCCTGCTCAGAAGTTTGGTAAACTACTCATGGGGAACGTGATCATAAGGCAGTAAGAAGTTTTTCCTAACCAAGAGACTGTGAAGATAGGAGTTTCAGAAACCAGTGGTCTGCTCGTTGGGAGAGGAAGGTGACACTACTACCATTGAGCAGGTGGCTTCTTGGTGCCCCTCAATTCCACCTCACACTCTGCTGCCGGAGGTGTGAGCGCCCCGTCACCGGAGGTATTCAAGCAGCGGCGACCGGGAGAGAGAGGCAGGCTCGGCGCGCCCCAGTACCAACTCGGAGGGGGCTTTGCGCCACCTAGTGGATATGGTCCTAAACTGCAGGCCTTTCCGCGGAGAGACGCCACACCTGAGCGTTGCAGAACCCCACAGCCCCTGCATTGTCCCGGAGCCCTCAGGATCAGAAGGCCCACGGCCCCACTGCGCCTCCACATCTCAGCCCTCCAAAAGGGAAGGGGAAAAGAGAGCGGAAGCCTGTATGATTCTCCTGAAGGACACTCTCCCTGGTGCCTCCCAAGCAGAATTCACCAGCACCACGTGGTGCCCCGCTGTCTCCAGCTGGCACAGTTCCCACGGCCCCTCTCCCTGGGGACTGCAATGGTCTGCCCGTGAGCTCTGTGCTTCCCTCTCTTATGTGTGAACTTCCCAAGGCCAGGGCCTTACTGCCTTTATACGGTCACCACCACCGCCACCACCAACCCCTGATGTGAGAGCAATTAACTCACAAGGATTTCAGAATTTTAAAAATTAAGATCATGATTAAAATATTTCTCAAATATTTCTGATTTGCATAGTCTGATTTCAGAACAAATATGCAGATTCTAATCTCAGAGCAACCCACTTTAAACTCCTCACCCAAATTTTGAGGCTGTCTCAGCGGTGGCTCAGTTCGAAGGCCCCACTGAGCACCCAGGCCCACAGGGGCCCCAGCACCAGCATGCAACAGGGCCCCTGGGCCCACCGCCCTGCCCAGCTACCACCAGAGGCTGCGCACTTCGGAGGCACAGGGCCTTGCCCCGGAAAGGGATGTGTTTTCTGCGTGTCTCTATAAAACTCTCCTGAGAACACTTGAGTAGAAATGTGCATTCATGTCGTGGGGAAGGACCAGAGGAAGAAGCCAAGGACGGCTGTCGCCACTAGGATCCTCCATGACAAAGACTGTGCATCACCTGCATCAGCCCAGGCTTCCTGCAGAAAAAGCCCAAGGCACAGCAGAACCACTAGGATTTTAAAAAGTGCTAGATCAGGAGCTTCCTTGAGAGCGACGAAGGCTTTGTTGGCAAGAATCCACATAACAGAGATGGTGGAGAAGGACAGAGCTCATGCTCGTGGGTTAATGCAGTAAATGGCTTGGTGGGATCAAGCAAGACAGTGGTTTGTATCATTTGTTTCATTAATGAACCTCTTAATATATTAACTTTTTTCATAAGCTATTTACTATTGACACTAATACAATCTGGAAAAAATAAAGAAATAGGAAAAGACATGCCTGGCTACTTTTTCAAACCATTAGAATGTATCTTGCGGCCGGGGCGCGGTGGCTCACACCTATAATCCTAGCACTCTGGGAGGCCGAGGCGGGCGGATTGCTCAAGGTCAGGAGTTCGAAACCAGCCTGAGCAAGAGTGAGACCCCGTCTCTGCTAAAAATAGAAAGAAATTAATTGGCCAACTAAAAATATATAGAAAAAATTAGCCGGGCATGGTGGCACATGCCTGTAGTCCCAGCTACTCAGGAGGCTAAGGCAGAAGGATTGCTTGAGCCCGGGAGTGTGAGGTTGCTGTGAGCTAGGCTGATGCCATGGCACTCTAGCCTGGGCAACAGAGTGAGACTCTGTCTCCGAAAAAAAAAAAAATGTATCTTCTGCTTTTTGAAATTCTTTGTGACCAGGTGCAGTGGCTCTTGGCCATAATCTTAGCGCTTTGAGAAGCCAAGGTGGGAAGATTGCTTTAAGCCAGGAGTTCAAGACCAACCTGGGCAATATATTGAGATTCTGTCTCTACAAAATATTATAAAAATAGCCGGGCATGGTGGCCTGCACCTGTAGTCCCAACTACTTAGGAGGCCAAGTTGGAAGGCTCATTTAAGCCCAGGAGTTGGAGGCTGCAGTGAGCTATGATGATACTACTTCACTCCAGTCTGGATGACAGAATCAGATCTTATCTCAAAAAAATAAAATAAAGTTCTTGGCCGGGTGTGGTGGCTCACACCTGTAATCCTTGCACTCTGGGAGGCCGAGGCAAGAGGATTGCTTGAGCTAAGGAATTTGAGACCAGCCTGAGCAAGAATGAGACCCCAGCTGTACTAAAAATTAAAAAATTAGCTGGGTATATTGGTATATACCTGTAGTCCCGGCTACTTGGGAGGCTGAGGCAGGAGGATAACTTGAGCATAGGAGTTTGAGGTTGCAGTGAGCTATCATGACACCACTGCACTCTACTCAGGGTGATAGAGCAAGACTCTGTCTCAAAAAAAAAAAATTCTTCATGACAAAGTCCATTTTGACATATGTAGTTTTCAGGGACCCTCCACTCTTCAGTACTCAGTGTGAAAAATGGATGTAAACTTTTGGAGCATCACCTGGTGCCAGGTACAGAGCAGGTGCTCAATTAATGCTTGTGGAAAGAAGGTCCGAATGAATCCCTCTATTCCTGGCATGCAGGAGGCCATCCCCAAACAAGGACCTGATGTGCCTCATGGACCTGCCCACGCCTGCCCCCCAGATGCCCACTCCTGGCCCTGGTAGTCCCAGCGTTGGGTGAGATCCATCACCCTGGGCTAAGGCATAGCCCCTGGGAAAGCAGCTGTAGACAGCCATTGACACACTAGCAGGTAAATGCATTGTTGTAACTAGAAAAGTGACCTAAGAATCCATCCTGTCATTAAACCTCTGGCCTCAGTGCCCGGATCTATCGAGGAGGGCCTGGACAAGTGGATTTCGACAGTCCCTGCCAGGCCAGCTGTGCAGTTGTGGGGTGAGGAGGTGATGGGAAAGGTGCACAGATTCACCCTGGAGCAAGGTCAAGAGATGGAAGTCTCAGAGGGAAGGGAAAGGGCCAGGCGTTTTCCCACAGAACCTGGTTTCCAAAGCCACCTGCCTAGCCCCCTCGGGTGTGAACTGTGGCCCCAGCCAGGCTAAGCCAGGAGTTTCCCTGCTCATAAGCTGCCACAGCTTTGAGTCTCAAAGTCCGAGATCCTTATCAACTGGTCCCGCACCGGGACTCAGGCCAGCGCAGGCTGCTGGGACATGGGGATTCCCTGACCTGCGAGGGCGGCTTCCTCTTTCCCAGAAAGAAGACGTGCATCCAGAAGTTCTGTTTTCCAGTCAGTGGAAACACTCCCTGCTCTTTCTCCCCGTCCTTCCCTGGGGCTTTGCAAGGGCACAGGCCTGGCTTGGCGGGGTTGGGGAGCACGGGAGGGAGTGAAGCCGCAGGATGCAGGTGCCTTTGGTTTGCAGTGTCTTAGCGAAGGCAGATGCACTCCCTACAGAGCGGGCACGTAGCAAGCACTGCACGAGCACTGCCTTATTGGAGCTTCCCGGCAGCCCTGTGAGGCTGGGTCAGGAGAAGCACCCCCATTTTACGGAGGAGAAGCCTGAGGCTCCAGAGGGGAAGAGCATCTTGCCCAAGGTCACATGGCAGATGCAGGGGCAGGAAAGCAGGAAGCAAAGGTGCCGAGAGCAGAGAGAGGAGGCCAGGGCCTCCATCTGAGAAGTGCCCAGATACGTTCAGAGGCACTGAGGGAAAACACTGAGGGTCATGGCACTGTGTTCTGGAGGGACACGCCAGCTCTACGAGCCTCTGCCTCAGTTTCCTCATCTTTAAACCTGAGGGGGTTGGTGTGTGAATTAAGTGAGAGAAAACATGTGCAAGGCCCTCAGCATGTAGCAAGCACTCTGGAAACATCAGCGACCAGTGTTGTCATTGTTCCCAAGGCTGACAAAGCACTGACTCTTTCTCCCACTTCGCACAGCAATCCCCGAGGTGGGTTGTTATGAGCCCCTTTTACAGATGAGGAAATCTGAGACTCAGTGAGGGATCTCCACTCCCTCCTTCTGCAGACTGAAGGCGTTGGGCTAGACGCCCTAGCCACACCAGGCTTCCTCTCGGAGGTGGGCAGGTCCCAAGGGGTAGGGCATTCTACCCCAAGGATGACCCCCACCTCCCCGTCCTGGATGTGAGGCCTCCCAGCCCTCCCAGGTCCCCAGGCAGCTCTGAGGCCCAAGACAACGGCTGTGATCCCACAGGTACAAAGCCAGGATGGGGATCCCTCTGCCCTGGGAGGAGGAAGGAGGCTGTCTTCATGGCACAGAATCTCTGTCCCACTGGTGCCGGGTGTCGGGAGTCCTCCTGCCCCTCACAGAGAGACTTCTGGTATCTCTTCCTTGAACTCCTGGCTCTCCAGCCGTTCGAAGCAGCTGTCCTTTTCCTGGACCATCCTTCCCGGAGTCTTTAGAAATCTGGAATTCAGACCCCAACTGCAAATCAGCCCTTGCCCCAGCCCACCCAACCCCAGCCCTGCCTCCCCTTTTCACTTCAGCCGCTAGGCTGCTCACCTGAACAGGAGTTTCTGCCCCGGCTCCTTCTTAATGATGTTCAGCTTATAATAGTGGCGCAGGGCACGGGACATCTTCTCGTAGGTCATGTTCACCCGGTTCTGGAACACAAAGCAGCCCCACGTCAGCCCCCCACTCCACACCCTGCTTCTTCCAGGCCTCGTTTTCCACACCTGGAAGGGAGCAGGAGGACCGGGTGGCTTCTTTTGCCCCTCCACCCAGGTTTCTGTGAAGGTTTATAAGAGCTTGCTAGAGTTCAGAAGGGGAAAGGCAGGGGAAGGCTGGGGAAGAAATTACAGGACGTTTTCTCACCTACCCAGCTGAGACTGCGGGGTGGGAGTGAACTGTATGTCACTTTCAAATAGCAAATGTCACAAGCAGTAACAAATAAGTGTACATATTTGTGGGGAATGCAATCAGAGAGATAGCATGGTGGGGTGGCATGGATGGCCGTGCCACCAGCTGTGTGACTTTGGCCAGGTCTTTTTTCCTGTCTGTGGAGTGTAGGCAGTGCACAGTCAGAGCAAGGAGCCTGCGGTTCGGCATTAAGCCCCAGCCTCACCACTTGGCAGCTGTGTGACCTTGGACAAGTTTCCTTACCTCTCTGAGGCTGTTTTCCCGGCTATATAAGGAGAAGGAGAGCATCTGTCTCACAGGTTTCTTGTGAGGATTGAATTAGCTAATCCATGAAGCCACTTAGCACAGTGCTCCGCATGTAGTATGTGCTCATTAAATGGAATTGCTGCTATCTGGGCATCTCCCTCCCTGTGTGATATGGGGATTGGACCAGATGAGTAACCCTGAACTTCAGTTGTTTGCATCCTTTCGGCCACCAGCACTGCTAAGAGCAACATAATACAGTAGAGCACAGGCCCACACAGCCTGGGGTGAAGTCCCTTGCGGGGGGAGGGGAAGTAAACTCTGGGTCAAGTTGTTAACCCTCACTGTGCCTCAGTTTCCTCATCCAATAACACCTACTCCACAAGGATGTTGGGAGGACTAAATGAGTTAATGCAGGTAAAGCCCTCAGAGCAGTGCCTGGCAATCAGACACGATTACATTTTAGGAAATGCTATAAATTGCTGATTACCATTATTCTTAATAGTTTTCTTTAAAAGACCCATTTATTTTAGTTAAACTTCTTTATATTTTAAAAAGGACACATTCTTTGTATTACTACTATAAATCATGAAATAGGAATAGTAATGACATTTTTAAATCCTAATTCAAAAACAAATACTTCATTATAGAATTTGGGGTCAACCACCTGAGATCACCTGGCAGATACCTATCTAGGTGTAGTCATTCCCCATCACAGGATGCGGCCTTTTCATTCCCAGGCCTTTCTGATCGTGACATATGATGTTCCTGTGGGGCCTGAGACCTGGGTTTCTGTTCCACCTTCCTCATTGGGCCCAACCACCCACAGCATTCACTGTGCAATTCATGGAAACATGCTTTGAAAGCCTCAAATGTTAAGCAAAGGTAAGATTAAGCAATCAGAAGGCACAATTGTTGAGTTTCAGGAACATTCCCCACCCATAAGAGATAACTGCCTGTTCCTGAGTATCTCCCA
Organism: Lepilemur ruficaudatus; assembly: GCA_963574885.1. NCBI lineage: Eukaryota > Metazoa > Chordata > Mammalia > Primates > Lepilemuridae > Lepilemur > Lepilemur ruficaudatus. The sequence goes on from CAUYRT010060557.1 coordinate 15,998, forward strand.
AAATAAAATGATCCCGGCACTCTGGGGCTACTGGTGAAGGCCCCATCAGTTGAGGACTGTCTCCTAGTGCTGAGGGGTCCACTCTGACCCCCTGCTCTCTTCTCTTCTGGAAATGTTGAGACTATTATTTCGCCTGCTGGCTGAGGTTCACCTTGTGGTTTCCCCAGAGTCTGGCGAGCCCATTTGGATCCACAACTCGAAAGATCTTGGCGTCCTTGTCTTCCCACCTGATGTAGGGCTCATACCTGGTGTCCAGGAGCAGCTGATACACGTAATCCCACAGTAGCCGGCAGTCTGCAATTTAGCACAGGGGTGCAGCAGCCTTATTGGAGCTATGAGGGCAGGTGTTAGAAAGGTGGTCTCAGGGACCTTGAGGCGAGGGCCCTGGGAGCGTCAGCAGGGTGGCGAAGATGACGGTATTAACAGCAATAGCCAATTATGGGGTCTCAGTCATTGTCTCATTCAGTGCACACAACTCTAGGAAGTGGCTACCTTTATTCCCAGGAAGAGGTGAGGAAATGGGCTCGGAGAGGTCCTGACGTGTCTGAAGTGGCCAAGCCCCTAAGTGTTAGGCAGGCAGGGAGTCGAGCCCAGCAAAGCCAGGCTCCTTCGTGACAGAGCAGGCAGGAGGCCCACGGGTGGGTGGCCAGGCCCCGGACTCCAGGCCCTCCCCTGCCCCTGCCCAGTCACTCAGCCCCTGACGTCTAATCACTGTAACACCCATCCTCCCAAGCCCCTAAAGGGGGGCTCAGGAACCGCGAGCATGCCACTATGCAAGGCAAGTGGCAGCAGGATCCGGGAGCAACTGTGATCTTACCTCCCAGTGCCTGGGCCTGCCAGGCAGTCACCCAGCCTCCTCTGAGCCACAGTTTCCTCACATGGGGTGGTGTGAGGATTAGAACACAGCGGACCAAAACCCTTAGTACAGTGCCTGGTATATAGTTAAGTGCTCCAAGAATGTCAGCATTACAATTAAACAGGTCCAATAATTGTGTTTTTTAATTGATATGTAATACTTGTACATATTTATGGGGTATATGTGGCATTCGGTTACATGCATAGAATGTAAAAACCCTGATCAAAAAATAAAAAAACAAAAACAAACAACAAAAAAAACCCCTGATCAAGTCAGGTTTTTAGGATATCCGTCACTTCAAGTATTTATCATTTTTATGTGTTGGGCTAATAATTGCATTTTTAGTGACTCCCAGTTATTTCCAACCCAGATGCCAGGCTCCTGACCCCTCTGTGGTAGCCCCACCATGGCTAGAAAATATGCTTCAGAGGGTTGGGCAGCTGATCTGTCAGTCTGTCTCGTGGTCTGTCTGTTAATCAATCCTTTAACAATGAATGCAAAGTGTATTATTTGGTTAGAGCTCAGGCTCTGGAGCCAGACTGCCTGGGTTCACATCCCAACTCCACCAGTGCTGTGTGATCTTGGGGAAGTTACTTAACCTCTCTGTGCCTTCGTTTCCTTATCTGTGAAACGGGGCTAGTAACAGTACCAATCTCAAAGCGCTTTTGTGGGATTAAATAAAGGCCTTGGAACCAGGACTGGCATGTAATAAGTTCTCAATCATTTTAAAATAAATAACATTTTAAAAGGTTGTAGGGGCACTACTCCATTCCAATCTGAGTATCTGACTGTGACTGGGTAAACTGTAAACCGTCCCTGCCCTGGAGACAGGGTGGGCTTGGTGATCTCGGTGGCACTGCCCACTGTGGCCAGCACCCAGGGCAGCCCACTCACCCCCAGCCCCCCAGTACAAACCCCCCATCATCCAGGCAAAACAACCCTGGTCCTTACCACCCATGACCCCTCTAGGACGTGGTCTCACCACACCTTCCCCCTAGCCCAGAAACAGCCTCCTACTCACTGGCGATCCTGCCGTCCATGGGGCCCTGCGGCACCGTGGGGAAGGAGCAGACCCCCTGGGTCCTGCAGCCAAGCTCTGCACAGTGAGATAAGCTGAGGGACTCCTTCCGGCTGAGGGGCAACCTGGCCAGGCCGGGGGCATCCAGGCTGAAGGAGCTGGCAAGCCCTGGGTCTCGTGGCTGCCGCAGGAAGCCCCTTCGGTGGGCTGCCCGAAAGGGCCCGGTCCCCTCTGCAAGCAGATGAGCACGTTGACTCTGTGGGCCCCAAGCCCTCCCACTGCAGTCCCTTAATGGTGAGCCTGGCAGCCCCGTGGGGCAGCACCCCTAATGCTCTGCCGCCACCCAGCCCCTGGTTAGAGGTCAGGGAGGGAGTGGAGGGCGGGGCGTGAGGGCCAGCAGCCCACGTGCTAACTGCAGCCCCTAGACAAGTAGCTTAACCTCTCAAGCCAGTTTCCTCATCTGTGAACTGGTTGCAAAGCCAGCAGGTGATAGAGCTGGGTCTAGAACCCAGGTGCCCTGTGTCCTGTGTCCCAGGTATTTGCCCAATACATATTTACTGAGAAACATCTATGAACCAGACACTGTTCTAAGACTCTTGAGGACACATCATTGAGCCCAAAAAAGCCCCTGCCCTTGGGGAACTTATATTCTAGTGGGTGGGTAGATGATTAAAATAAAAAAGGAAGTAGAAATAGTATATAATATTGGGAGAAAAAAATAAAGTGCCCTAAGGCAGATAGAGAGATCTGGGAAAGGGGCAGAGCTGCGACTTTAGAGGGGTCGGTCAGGCCTCAGTGCCACGGTCACATTTGAACAGAGACCTGTAGGAGGCAGAGGCATGAGCGTCATGGGTGCCTAGAGCAGAGGGGAGAATGCCAGGCAGAGGGAACAGCAAGTGCGGAGGCCCTGAGGCAGGAGTGTCTCAGACTTGTTCAACGAACAAGGAGGCCTGGGTGGCTGCATCAGCATGTGCAAGGGGGAGAGGGCTGGGAGATGAGGGCAGGGGCAGGATGTCATTGTAAGGACCGTGGCCATGGCTCCAAGTGAGAAGGGAGCCACCGGAGGACTCTGAGCAGAGGACTGACTTGACCTGGCCACTCTGTTGAGAACAGACCGCAGGAGGTCAAGAGCGGAGGTGAGCAGACCAGTGAGGAGGTTCTGCAGAGGCGATGGGGGCTGGACCAGGGGCCGCAGCGGAGGAGTAGAAGCAGCTGGATTCTGGATGAATCTGAAGATAGAGCCGACAAGGATTTGTGGACAGTTGAGATGAGGGTGGGGAGAAAGAGAGGAATCAAAGATGATGTCTAGCGTCTTGGATTGAGCAATTGGAAGGATGGAACCAGGGTTTGCTGGGATGCGGAGCCTGGCAGAGAAGAGGGCGTGCGGGTTAGGGCTGTCGGGGCCATCCCAGTGGAGGTGTAGGCAGGCAGCGTGGCGTGTGCACATCTGGAATCTGGAGGTTGAGGCTTATATGGGAATCATTGGCACCTCGTGGTATCTAACACCCGGGACGAGATGAGATCACCCAGGGTCTGAGTGCAGACAGAGAACACCAGAGGCCCCTGACCCTGGGGTACCTCAGCATTTAGAAGTGGGAAGAAGAGGAGAAACCAGAAAAGGAGATGGAGAAGGGAAGACTGGGGGCAGAGGAGACCCAGGTGAGTGGGGTGTCCTGGAAGCCAAGGAGAGAATGAGTTTGGGGGTGGGGGGTGACCCACTGGGTCAAAGGCCATGAGAGGTCACAGTGAATAATGACTGAGTGTGGACATGGACATCTCTATGTTCAGGTCCCTGGGGACCCTGACAAGAACAGTTTCCATGGAGAGATCAGGAGAGGAAACAGGTGGGATACAGACAACGCTTTGCAGGAGAGGACCGCAAAGCAGTGGGGAGATGCGCCTGGAGGGCTCCAGCGTGCAAGGCTGCTGGGAGGGCCCCAGGCTGGGAGGGAGCAGCTCAGTCCACACCTGGTCTCTTTCCTTGCTTCACCTGGAGGAAGCCCCGCCCACCCAGTGAGGCTCATTTGAGGGGCTCAGAGCTCCACGAAGAGCTTCCTCACCTTCCCCTTCCCGGGCGCTGGAGGGGTGCTGGGTGAACATCTTCTGCCTGAAGACCCCTCCAAAAAAGGGCCCACACACCAGGGCTCGCCGCTGGGTCTGAATGTACTGGAGCAGCTCATACAGGACGTCACCTGGGGTGGGTGGAGGGCAGGGCCAGCCTCGTTCAGCGGTCACCTGCCTCTCAGGGTGAGGGCCTGCAGCTGCAGGAGGCTGGGGCTGGTGATGGGCTGGGCCCGTGTCGCCCCCTGGTGGAAGCATTTTAGAAAGCCATCCCTTCTTGCCCGGATGCAGCCACCTCCAGAGCACAGCTTGCAGAAGCAGCCCCTACACACCCCTGGCTGAGGGCCTGTGTGCAGTGCACAAACTGTACAACTGTACCTCATGTCCCTGGGGGCAGTGACAGTTTTTTTAAGACTCATGGGATTCCCAAGCTTTATGAAAAGGCTGCCCCTGCTTTCTAAGGAGCAAAACAGTCCTAGCCTCTTCCTACAAGGCAGGATTGGGCCCTGTCCATGGCCGCACCTTTGGGCTGAAGTGCTGATGGGAGGGCAGGAAAGAGGGGAAATCCCTGGGCAGGAAGCCATCCTGGGGATCCCGCACAGCCAGCGGGGCAAGGTGTAGGTGGTGGGCACTCGAGGACCAGAGGCGCTCGTGGGGAGCAGGAAAGACAGACACAGTGTGATGGGGACCAGACCCAAGCTCACCTGCTCCCCAGCGTCACTTCTGTGCAGGACTGTCACGGCTGTGAGGGAAGCCTGAAGCCTTGCCTGTCTGCCCCTGCCCGCCCCCACCATGCCCCAGAGCTCTTAAATCCAAGGACTAAAGGGACTAAAGTCCCAACAGCCACTGGCAGAGGCTCAGATGGGAAAGTGGGTGCCAGGACTTGGGATGTGACATGGCCTGGCTGTGGGCTTGGTAAGAGAAAAGCAGTGAACCAGAATATTTAAGGAAATCTCTTTGCCGCAGACGCCATGGGCTTGTTTGGCCAAAAGACGGGCTACACAGAAAACATGAGTGTATTTTTAAGAAAAAGACACCAAACCAGCACAAACATGAAGCGCCTCGGGAAACAGGTGCAGAGAGCACGGGAAGTGACTCCAGAGAGTCTGAAGGGCTGTGCGGCCCCCCGCCACCTGCTCTCCCAGCCAAACTCTGCGCTGCGGAAACACCATCAGGGGATGTTCATTCCCTTGACCTCAGAGCAGACCTAGTTTCCGGTTAAAAACTCCGGGTAGGGGTGAAGGCTTTTGCTGTTATCAGTCATTTATACCTCAGTGTGCGTGAATCTTGGATCTTTCCCTGGTGGTGGTGGCTGTTGTTTTAATACTGATAGATGTGGGGGGCATGGGAGGTGGGGGGGTGGAAATGGAAGAGGACACAAGGGCGCAGGCGGGGGAGGGGACAGGGAGAGAGAGGACAGGCCCCTACAGCTCTGCAACAAGCAGCCGAACTGGCTTCTTTGTCAAGGCCCGCTCTGGCTGGGAACCACCAGGCAGACATTTAAGGACAGAGGGGCATCTGCAGTGCAGGGATGTGAGCGCGATTCCCTAAGGAAGACCCCCTCCATTTCCCTCCCTGGGTCCCTCAGGCCTCCCAGGGCTCCCATCAGAACGTTTTGGGGAAGGCCAGTGAGTCTCCCTGACCTGAACCCGGGGCGCGGTGCCGGAAGTCGTCCTTGGTGAGGATGCAGAGGGCGCGGCCATTCATCTGGAACCCGTGCTCCCGGATGCGCTGCAGAGAGTACTCCTGCTCCGCCCAGCGCAGCCAGTGTAGCACATCCTCCCTGCTCCAGAGCGCCGGCTGGATGCCTGCAACCGGCAAGGACATGGGCTGGGGGTAGGGCTGGGACCTCTGCCCGTCCATCTGTAATCAGTCCTGTGTCAGGCCCTGCTTGCCCTGAAAGCTCCGTCTGAGCAGATGCTCTCTTGTCCTGCTCCCCAAGCCCCAGCGTCTGCTCTGTCACTGTGTCCTGTTCTTTTCAGTCCTGGTACCTTACTTTCTTTGTAATTACATTTCACATTTGATATAGTTCACGTTTATCGTTCTATGTATATGCACACACATGATATGTATTCACTTACTTATTGTTGGTACTCCCTCCCTCTGACCTGTTTTCCAGTCATTCATTCAACAAATGTTTAATTAGGAGCTACTATGTGCCAGGCACTGGACTGGGTGTGCTGGGGTGCACTGTCATGTGTATTCAGCACCTAGAACAGTGCCTGGAATACAGCAGGTGCTCAATAAACACGTTTTGGATGACTGTCCTATGATGGGGTGTTATTGCTACCGTTTCCCACATGAGGAATAAGGCTCCCAGAGGCTAAGTGATCAGCCCGCAGTCACGCAGGCAGCAGGAGGTACAGCCAGGCCTGGAACCCAGGTCTCTCTGGCTGTTGTTCTTTTCTGCTCCATGGTGCCAACTCAGAGCTGGGTTTCCTCTGGAACATCCCAGAGGACAGGCAGTCTCCCACGGCCATGGTCAGTCTGTGCATCCTGATTTCTGGCAATCCCCGGACAACTGGCTATTTTATTCTCCCCACGTCTCCACTCTGCCTGGGCCTGCTATGCTCCTAATGCCAGTTATTTATGTCACTGATTTGGGTTGTGTTTAACCGGGCCACATTATGACTTTCATGGACCCTTGGCACATTTGCCCTTGTGGGCACCTTCCTGAATTGAAAAAAATATATTTAAAATAAAATTTTATGACTGAATTGGTATAAAGACTCAGAGCTCACTGGGTTCAGTTTTTTTTTGTTTTTTTTTTTTCTTTTGAGACAGAGTCTCACTCTGTTGTCCAGGCTAGAGTGCTGTGGCGTCAGCCTGGCTCACAGCAACCTCAAACTCCTGGGCTCAGGTGGTCCTCCTGCCTCAGCCTCCTGAGTAGCTGGGAACTGCAGGCATGCGCCACCATGCCTGGCTAATATTTTCTATACATTTTTAGTTGGCCAATTAATTTCTTTGTATTTTTAGTAGAGAGGGGGGTCTCTCTCTTGCTCAGGCTGGTTTCGAACTCCTGACCTTGAGCGATCCTCCCGCCTCGGCCTCCCAGAGTGCTAGGATTACAGGCATGAGCCACCGCACCCGGCCTCACTGGGTTCAGTTTTACAAGTAAGAAAGCTGAGGCAGAGGAGAGAAGCAACTGTCCAAGGCCACACCTCGGTAATGACAAAGACTAAACCGATCTCTGACTGTGCTATACCCAAAAGAACACAAGAAATAAAATTAATGTTTTTTTTAAAAAAGATCTGCATCATTCACTTGTTCATTCACTCAGCCAGTACCTAGTGAGCACCAGCCACGTGCCAGGCCCTGTGTCAGTGCCAGGACACGGCATGGGGCAAGCATGGCAGGAGGGAGGGACCCCACAACCAGTGTCGAATGACAGTCCTAGTCAGAGCACAAAGGGAAACCCGGAGCCCAGTCTGGGAGATAGGAAAGGTTTCCCTTACTTCTATGTGGGCATCTAAGAATGAATAAGAGGGAAGAATAAATGTCTAAAATTGCCCCAAAAAATTATTTAGAGGGGGAAAAAAAGAATAGAGGTGAGAAGTGGCCTTTGTGCCATGTAAATAAAATCTGCTGGTCTTAACCTCAGGCCTGACTGGAAAATAGGCAGAGGGAGGGAGTGCCTGGAAAAGAAGACGGAGCCCAGGAATAAGTGAGTATGCAACCCGCAGGTGTGTGTGCACAGCTAATGCAGGACAGAGGTGGGATTTTAATCCAGGACTAAGATATGGTAAAAACACAACTGGCTCTCCACTTGGAAAAACATATATTTTGAGCTTTACCTCCCAGCATTCATAAAAATCACTTCCAGGTAGATTAAATGCCACTCTCACCCTCTATTATGGGTTCTAGTAAATGTTCTATTAGAGAATAGAATAATGTAAGTCTTAATAGCAGTAGAAATAGAAAATGATATGCATTAATAAGGGTAGGAATCCTAGCACTCTAGGAGGCCAAGGCGGGAGGATTACTCGAGGTCAGGAGTTTGAAACCAGCCTGAGCAAGAGCGAGACCCCGTCTCTACTAAAACTACAAAGAAATTAATTGGCCAACTAAAAATATATAGAAAAATTAGCCGGACATGGTGGCACATGCCTGTAGTCCCAGCTACTCAGGAGGCTGAGGCAGAAGGATTGTTTGAGCCCACGAGTTTGAGGTTGCTGTGAACTAGGCTGACACCACGGCACTCTCGCCCAGGCAACAGAGTGAGACTCTGTCTCAAAAAAAAAAAAAAAAAAACAAGGGTAGGGAACACCTCAACCATGAGAGGAAACTCAGAGGCTATAATCAAAATGAAAGACACATTTGACTACACTAATTTTTTGTGTGTATGGCAAAAGATACCATAAACAAAACTAAAAGAGGACAGGTTTCGGGGAAATAGTTGCAATGCGGATGAGAGACAAAAGGCTAATAATGCTTAATCATAGGTTGAGAGCATCTTAAATTGATTTTTTTTAAAAGGCAAAAAATTTTTCCAATAATTCAGAGGAGAGCAGGTTTTCTCAACCTTGGCACTAGTGAAACTCTGGACCTGATCGTTCTTTGCTGCAGGGGGCTGTCCTGTGCATCGTGGATGTTTAGCAGCATCCCTGGTCTCTACCCACTCCAAGCCAGCCCAGTTCTAACAACCAAAAGTGTCTCCAGACATGGCCAAATGTCCCCGGGGGCTGGGGAGCAAAATTGCTGCCAGGTGAGATCCCCTGCAGTAGAGCAAATTCATCAATAAACAAGCGACAGGACATGTCACCTCTGTGTTCAGGGAAAGACACAATCAGAGAAGAATGAACTATCATTTTAATAGCAGGAGTGCTGGGAAAAAGATGCCTTGCTACTGAAAACAAGAATTTAGAGTCTCCATGGGGAGATCAGTCTGATGATACATAAATGAGACACAAAAAGCTGAAAAGTGTAAAATGCAGAGATCGCATGATGGTCACTGCCAGGCCTCCACAGCCAGCCAGGGCTTCTGGGGCTGGAGGGCAACTGCCAATCGCATGTTACCTGAATTCACAGTTTTTTGCATAGTTCCCTGGTCCACAATGCTTGATGCTATCAGCCTAAAAATTTGAAATTAGGATTCCTGAGTCAGAGGGGTACGTTTTCTTGGGTTTGGCTAGAGGATGGGGGTGGATTACACACCCATCTGGCTGTTCCACATTCCTGAAAACATTAAAATTACACTGAGAGGGGAAAACCCTGACCTTTGCAGACATCATCAACCACAGATACAGTCCTGCTCCCCAGGTCCAGAGAGATGGGCAGGGGACTTACCAAGATGTCTCCAAGGAACCACCAGGTCACACACAGCCTGCAGTAGCACCTGGAAACTGAAGGCCTGTCACCACTTTCTTTCATTACCCCAAGCTCACTCCTGCTTCACCTTTCATCCCGTTGCCACCAGCACCTCCAGTCCAACGATAAGGAAGAGGGACCTTTTTGTTCACCATGTTTTCAAAGAATACTAAGGTCAAAGGGCTTTCCAATGGACTTAAGCCCCCAGGAAATGACCAGGTCCCAAGCAGTGGGTCAGCCACCAGGGTCTCAATCAAACCTAGTAATGGTTAAGAGGCCCTTACAGCTGTAGAATTGCCACTCACAGATCAGCCACCTAGTGCTGGACCAAATCCCCAGGCTCAAGGTCCAGGTTCCAGCTCAGCCCTTTGCTAACCAAATGTCTTAGTCCATTTTCTGTTGCTTATTACAGAATATGTGAAATTAGAGAATTTATAAAGAAAAGGAATTTATTTCTTACAGTTACGGGGCTGAGAAGTCCAAGGCTGAGGGGCTGCATTTAGTGAAATCCTTCTTGGTGGTGGGGACTCTGCAGAGTCCCGAGGCAGTGCAGGGCATCACATGGCCAGGGGCTGAGCGTGCTAATATCCTAGCTCAGGTCTCTTCTCCTCTTCCTCTAAGGCCACCAATTCCCTTCCCACAATAATCCACTAAACCATGGACCCATTAATCCATTCATCTATGAATAATCCATTCATGAGGGCAGAGCCCTCCTGACCCAATCGTCTCTTAAAGGCCCCACCTCTCAATACTGTGACACTGGAGAGGACATTCAAACCATAACACCAAGTCACCTCAGATAAGCCACCCAACCTCTCTAAGCCTCAATCTCCCCTCTGTGAAATGGGTCAATAATCCTGCCTGTCTGGGCTCCCCTGCTGTTTGAGGGGCAGTGTGCAGCAGTGGTCAGGAGCCTGGGCTACATACCTACCACCCAGCACTGCCACTCCCAGGCAGAGACCCAAGAGCAGGTGAACACTCACCCAAAGACGTGTATCTGAATGTCCACAGGGGCTTTATTCATAAAAGAAAAGAACCAGAAACATCCTAAACATCTGTCAGCTGGAGAATGGACAAATTGTGGTATTTTCATGCAACGGGCTGCTGCTCAGGACAGCCAGAAAGGACACACAGCTGCTACACAAGACACATGGGTAAAACTCAAAGACACTATGCTGAGGAGGAAAAAGCCAGACATAAAACTATGATCAAGAACAGAAAATGCTAATCTGGGGATAAAAGTCAGAATAGTAGTCACCTTTTGGATGGGAATTGGCTGGGAAGAGGCACAAGGGACACTTCTGGGGCGTTGGAAGCGTTCCACCTCTCGATCTGGGTGGTGGCTACACAGGTGTATACATAAAACTCACGGAGCTGCACACTTGATATCTGTCCACTTGACTGTATGTAAGTTACACTCAAAAAAAGAAAAAGTAAAAGCAATGACAGCATCAAAAGCACAGATGACAGTGCCAGACTAGCTATAAACTGTGACCTAAGACTATGCCTAAGTTTCTGCATCTGTAAAATGGGGCTGATGACAAGACTGCACCAGCCACACAGAGCTGTCACAAGGATGCTAGGGATAACCAGTTTAAAGAGAAGTGCCTGGCATGTGGTACGTGCTTTCCGAGATAACTGGAGCTCTGGATGTCAGGTGAGGCAATACGTGCAAGATGCATGGCACGGGGCCAGCACGGCTAAGAGCCCAACACACGCCGGCAAGTACTGCCTACGGCGTCAACTACCCTCAAGAAGTCTCCCTGACCTAGTTGCCAGGATGAGCCTAACTGGGACCCCCCTTATCAATCTAACCAAGTTAAACGCCGGGGCTTCACCTGCAGACCAGCCCCACGGCCTCTCCCTCTCTCAGCATAATCTACTGCATTTGCAGTTCCTTCCATTAGCCATCTTTGTCTCTCAAGACTCCAGCCAGACACCATCTCACTCTCCCTGCTTGGTGGCCTGCTCACCGGGGATTTCCAGCTCCCGAGACAAATCTAGACAGAGCCCCCAGCGGGGGCACCCAGAGAAGCTGCCTGTCCAGGACACAGCTGGAGAGCTCGGTGCCTCCCCCACTGCCCCAGCAGAGCTGGCTTCGGGGACTCCTCTCCGCATGGCCCTCCAGACCCCCGTGGTGCTCCTTTACATAGTCACTGCTTCTCCGACTGAAACGTCAGCTCCAGGAGGTGCAGACTTTGCCTGTCTCGGTCACTGCTGTCTCTCCAGCATTTAGAGCACCACCTGGCACAGAGCAGATGCTCAATAAGTATAAATTGCCTAAATAAGTGAACTGAGCAAATCAGTGTGGGGTCTCCCCCAGGCTTCTGGCTAGCCCCCTCTTCAGCCCCGCACCACACCCCAGCCAGACCTCTCTTCCCACAGCACCCCTTTCACTCTCTTGCTCATGAAATTAAGTTACTCCTAACTAGCCAGCCCATCGAGTCAAACCTCTCTGTCCTGATTTCAAGACCCCTCAAGCTGCCCCTCCCCACCTGATCAAGCTGTTTCCCTCCACTCCCCACCACACCCCTGCAGTTTACTGCAGGTCTAGTGACCTCCAAGAGCAACAGAGCTGGACTAGCCTTTAGCAACCAAATCAGAGCAAACAGCTGGCTTCTGTCTACCTTGTAGGGTCCCCTTGCAGGAAGAATGCAGGAAATAGTTAAAGTGCTTGGCCAGTACCTAAAACTGGGAGCTACCATCACCTGATGTGCTGGAAGCTATTGCTCAGAATAAACAACAGCTGTGGGGTCTGAGGGATGCAAGTTTGAGATTCAACTCCACCATTTTACTGGTGGGTGACTTTGGACAAGACCATTCACCTCAATCTAAGGTCCAGTTTTCACATCTGTAAGGCAGGGATAACAAAGGAAGCTACTTCCGAGGCCTATTGAGTTTATTTAATCAGACAATAAACGCAACATGCGCAATACCCAGTCAAGAGTGCAAGCTCAGCAAATGGCCTTTAATATGGTTATCAGCATCCTCATTGGTGGAGCCCGGTCTGAAAACAGAGGGACTAGCCTGTTACTCTGCCATGATGCCTATGGCTTGTCACTCATCACTGCTCTCAGTGTATTACGTGTCTCCATGTCTTCAGAGACCCCTCCAATCTGTCACCTTGGTGCTTGGCCCCGCTATCTCAGCTTACAGTCCTGTCTTGGTGAGCACACTGAGCTTTACAGGCATCCCCAGACCGTGGGGGCAGGGCCAGTGCAAACAGCTGTGTAGTGTCCTGCACAAAGGCACCATCTGAGGGGAGGAATGAGAGAGTGGAGGTGAAATCCAGCCAGGGCATTGCTTGGCATCTTTCCAAATGAGGAGTCTTTTCAATTTGCCCAGAAATGCACAAGGTCTAGCCCCGGGCCCCACATTTAGGGAAGAGAGAAGTTCTCCAACCCCAAATTAATAGTTTTGGAATTTCCCATCTGCTCGCTGTTTGCCACATTCCTTTTCATTGTCAGGTGATGACATCACTGTCAATACTCACAACTTCCAGAACATTCACTTCGAATCCCCATCCTCCCCACTCCAACCCACCCCTCTCTCATACACCTGCATCCACCTTGTTTCCTACTTCTAATGTGCCATGATCTAGGGCAGCATTTCTCAAACTACCTTGGACCTCCGCCCAAGGTAAACAAACACATTGTATATCCCGCCCCACCCACATGTATATAAATAGCCAAGTGTTCACGAAATCACAGCTACATTTACTATTTACCATGGACTCTGATATGTTCTATTTCATTTTTTAAAGATATTTATCTTGATCTACTACTAAGTTGCTTTCACTTTCCTGGTGATTCTTGACCAGCCATTTTGAAAATAAACAAAGTGTGGTCCTCAAGCCAGCAGCAGCAGCATCACCCAGGAGTTCACCAG
>CAUYRT010060559.1:0-35848 GCA_963574885.1 Lepilemur ruficaudatus
AGTAGCAGTTTTCTCCACGGTTTTAAGAATCGTTGGTTGGATTGGATATTTGAGAGGGGTGGAAAGTGTAAGTCCCGTGTTGGTGTGGCGCCAGAGTTGGTTAACCTCAGCCACCAGAAGCACGCATTTCCTTGAGGTGAAAGGTGCCGATCCTCTTTTAGTCTTTAGATAGTCTTGTAGACTGCCACAGCATCCGCACTTTTCACCGTCATCGTGATAATCATCACTGGATTCTTCAGCTTGGAATCGGAAACGGTGCTGGCAGGCAGATCTATGCTTAAGCACAGGTCACTGGATATTTCCAAGGAGTTGTTACTAGATGCACCGAAATAAGCCTTATTTGAAGCATGATTTCACCGTGGTTTGTCCATTATTTTACAAAAAGTGGCAGTATTCACCATTATTTTAAGAATGGTTGGTTGGAGTGGATTTTTGAGAGGGATGGAGAGTGCAAGTCCTCTCTCGGTGTGTTGCCGGAGTTGATTAACCTCAGCCACGAGAAGCACGCATTTTTTTGAGGTGAAAAGTGCCGATCCTGTTTCACTCTAAAAACGATAAGTGCCAATCCTGCCCTTGGGCACGCCTGACCTGTCCCTGACAACTTGTCCCAGGCTCTGGAGGCTGCCTTGGCTGTGCCCACCACCACCATCTTGTCAGACAGCCTCCTGCGTTGTAATCTAGGCTCACTTTGCCCACCTGCCTCTCCTTCCTCAAGCCCAGGGCACTGTCCTGCACACTTTTGTAGCCCCAGTGCCTCTTCTTTTTTTTGACAGGGTCTCTGTCACCCAGGCTGGAGTGCAGTGGGGCCATCGTAGCTCACTGCAGCCTCAAAGTCTTGGGCTCAACGATCTTCCCACCTCAGCCTCCCGAATAGCTGGGACAAGAGGAGCTCACCACCATGCCTGGCTAATTTTTCTTACTTTTTATAGAGATGGGTCTTGCTGTGTTGCCTAGGCTGTGGTATCAAAGTCCTGGCCTCAAGCGATCCTGCTTCAGCCTCTCAAAGTGCTGAGATCACAGGCATGAGTGCAGCCCAATGGTTCTTAGTGTGAACTCAACGTGTGCTCATAGAGTGAATGAATGAATGAATGAATTCCCAAATCCAAAGGGGTGACAGCTGGCCAATCCAAGGGTGGACCCCTCTTTCGGGAGGTTTTCTGTGAAGGGCAGGGGAAGGTCAGTGGCTAGAGGTGGAACTGGGATGAAGGGGGCTTTTCTAGGGATAGGATACATTTTTACCTAGAGCCAGTGGAAGGAGAGGCTAACGGGAATCACAACAGCCAGCGATGAACAAGTCCCCACTGGTGGGAATGCTTGCCCCCATCTACAGATACAGAAACTAAGGCACAGAGAGGCTGCTCACTCCTCCTCAGGGTTGCACAGCATTCTGGTGGTAGCCCAGAGGTGCAGATGGAGCCAGGCAGTCTCAGGGCCCAGCCGGCTTAGTCCCATGTCCTCCACAGGGCAGTGCGTCATCGGGGCGGGAAGCCTGCCGCAAGTGACCTCTGTCTCTAACGATTGCGTTTCTGGAGGCTGAGAGCAGTGGTCTCTTGGGAGCACTTCAAGCTCTCAAACCTTGAATCTGTGCTCTGCCCCCACCCTGCCCGTCTTGTTCACCCTGGCGCTTCGACTCTCAGGCCTGGTCTCTTGCTTCTTGGTGGTTCTCCAGCGTGGGGACTGCAGGTCTCATCGCTATGCCGTGGCCCTGAGTTCCTTCTGGGTGGGGTGGGGTCACTGAGCCCTGGGCACATCCGTCTTGCAGGGCGGTCATTTGGGTCCCTGGGGAGAATCCATGAATCTTCCTTCAGGTCCTGCTTCTGTTTGCACCTCTCTCGTTGTGTTTCTGTCCTCTTTACAAGAGTGACTCGTGTTAATGTAGAACACCAGCCAACACAGAGCCATGAGGAAGCAAACCAGGTTACAGAAACCCCATTCGTGTGTCTGTCCTGCCAGGCTCTTACAGGCTAGGTCCCGCCAGACTTGCTAACAGTTCTTCAGGGTGGATTCCCAGGGCAGAGTTTGTAGCCTTGGAAGGGCATACTTGTATGTGTTTTTAAAGGAATGCTAGTTTTTTATTTACTTGTTTGTGTTTTGTAGAGTCTGGGATTTCAGGTGTGACCCACCACCCGGCCTTTTTTTGTTTGTTTGTTTTTGAGATGAGGTCTCACTATGTTGCCCAGGCTGGCCTCGGATTCCAGAACTCAAGGGATCCTCCCATCTCAGCCTCCTGAGAAGCTGGGACTGTAGGCACCTGCCATTGTACCCTACTTGAATGCCAGTTTTTATGGTTTGACGAAACTATGATCCTATTCACGACAGAGCTCCCTTCATTTCTAACACTTGAACCTTCAGTGGCATCCTGTCTCTCTCCCCATGTCGGAAACTGGCAGGACAGACACACTGACAGGGATCTCTGTGGGCGTCCTGGTTGCTTCCTTGTGGCTCTCTGTGTTCTCTGGTGTTCTGCGTTGGCACGAGTTGCTTTTGCGAAGAGGACGGAAGTGGAACAACAGAGGTGCCATTTGGGTCCTTGCCAAAGCAGAGACACGTCAGTGGTGGTCTTCAATTATGTCACATTTTAAACATGCTGAAAGTAGAGGGGAGAGTGCAATGAATTCCCATGTACACACCACCCGTTTACAGTAGATACCAGCATTTTGCAAATTTCTTTGCACCTGTCCACCGTCCTTTGCTACCCTGCACATGTATTTTTATTTCTTAGGTCTTTTTTTGATTTTTCCCCAAGGCAGGGTCTTGCTTTGTCATCTAGGCTGATCTAGTGGTGTGATCATAGCTCACTGCAGCCTCAAACTCCTGGGCTCAAATGATCCTCTGCCTTTAGCCTCCCAAGTAGCTGGGACTATAGGTGTGTCACACCAGGCCCAGCTTCTGGCATTTTTCTTTTAATCTTAGAAATGGTATTTCAACACGCGCCTCTAACAGTTAAGACCGTTTTCTTTAAACAACCACACTGCCATTATCATCCTTACACAACTAATAATAACCCTTTAGTATTCTCTGATACCCAGGCCTTGTTTATATTTCCCTGATTGTCTGCAGATGTCGCCTTGCATTTGGTTGTTAGATCTCCTAAGACTCTTTGAGAAAAACAACACCAAGTGTCTTCTTTTGAGGTTATTGTAGGTGCACATGCAGTCTTGAGAGAAATCCTATGTGCCTGTGGTCTCAAACAACTGGGCCGCAGCACTCCGCTGCTCCCCACTTCTGTGGAAGAATTGTCTCTGGGAAACTTAGGACCTGTGGGGGGGGGGCACAGCAGGAGGAGAGCGCCACCAAGGGGCAAAGCTTCCTCTGCGTTCACACGGCCTCTCCCCATCTCTCGCATCACTGCCTGCGCTCCGCCTCCCCGTCCCCTCCGCGGGACTGGCCCCCGGTGCCAAAAAGGTTGGGGGCCGCTACTGTGCACCATCTACCCAGCTTCCGCCAAGGTGATGCTTTGCACAGTGACGGTACAGTTCTGCAGCCGGGGTAGACGACTGTGTTGATGCAGCCGGACACTGAACAGCTCTCCTGCTGGCCCTTCATGACCATGCCACTGCCCTCCCGGCTCGTCCTGGACCCCTGGCAACCGTCAGTCTGTTCACTTCTGTAATTTTAGCATTTTAATGATGTTCTGTAATGGAGTTGTACAGGATGCAGCCTTCTGGGTTAGGCCTTTTTCACTCAGTGTAACTCTCTGGAGGTTCGTCCGGGTTGTTGTGACATCCCACTGCTGAGTGCTGTTCCACAGTGTGCTTGCGCCACAGCTTGTCGAAGGACACTTGAGTGCTTCCCGTCGGGGGCAGGGACGGGTAAAGCTGCCGTAAGCATTGCATGCAGGATGTCGTGTGAACGTAGCTCTCTGTTTCTCTGGGGTGAACGCTCAGGGCAGCTGTGTTGTTCGATTATGCAGTAGTTGCATGTTTGTTTTTTTATATTTTATTTATTTTTAATTATATGTATGTGTATATATATATGTAGGAGACAGGGTCTCGCTCTGTCACCCAGGCTGCAGTGCGGCGGTGTCATCATAGCTCACTGCAGCCTCCAACTCCTGGGCTCAAGTGATCCTCCTGCCTCAGCCTCCCGAGTCCTTGGGATTACAGGCACACTCCATTGCACCAGCTTGCACATCTTCAAATCGGATTGTTTGCCTTTGTTTTGCTGTTGAGTTTTGAGAGCTCTCTATATGTTTTAGACACTAGTCCTTTGTTGGGTGTGTGGTTTGCAAGTGTCTCCTCCTGGCCTGGTGCTTGTCTTTTCATCCTCTTACCCAGCTCTCTCACAGAGCAGACGTTTGTAGTTCTGATGCCGTCCAATTTTCCCGTCTTTCCTTTTATGAATCGGGCTTTTGATGTCAAGTCTAAAAACTCTGTCTAGCCCTAGATCCTGAAGGTCGTCTCCTGTGTTTTTCCTAAGCATATTTTTATGTTTTCTGTTTAAGTCTGTGATGCATTTTGAGTGAGTTTCTGTATGAGGCAGAGGACTTAAGTCAAGGCTCGTTCTCTCCCCATGGTGCAGGTGCCCCGGCACCATTTGTTGAGACTGCTGTCTTTCCTCCTGAAGCGCTTTTGCACCTTTGTTGGAAAAATCAGCTGGGACTTCATAGGTTTATTCAAAGGCAGGAAAAGAATCAGACGGGCGTTTTTGTGTGGCCCTGTTTCTGGGTCCTCCGTTCTGTTCCGTTCCGTTCCGCGGCTCCCCGTGTCGGCCCCTCTGCCAGCACTGCGGCGTCTGAGTCCCTCTAGCTGCGGGCTGAGTCTTGAGATCAGGTGGACGGATTCCTTCCACTTTGTTCTTCTTTTTCAAAAGTGTTCTTGTTGTTTTAGTTCCTCTGCCCTTCTGTATAAACTTCAGAATAATCGTATCCATGTTTACAAAAAACCTCGCTGGGGTTTGGTAGGAACCGTGCTCAGGCTGCATACGAGAGTTGCACTCACTTAAACTCGCGGTGCCACGTCGCCCTCCAAAAAGGCCGGGCTGGTTTCCAGTCCCGCCAGCAGAGCCCAGGACATGCATTTCCACCTCGGCAATCTTGCACAGCATCTGTCTTTGTTCACCTTTGCCAAACTGATAGCAGAAACCGGCGCCGAATTTTATTTTGTAATACTGAAATTGCCAGTGAGGCGGAACGTTTTCCCCCTGACTTTGCTGCCTCTTTTCTTTCTGAATCGCCTTTCTCTTATCCCTGGCTCAATTTTAATTGGGAAGTCTGTCTTTTTTCTTGTGATTTATTTGTTTTTTATTTTTATTTTTTTGAGGCAGGGTCTCGCTCTGTCACCCAGGCTAGAGTGCTGTGGTGTCATCACAGCTCACAGCAGCCTCAAACTCTTGGGCTCAAGTGATCCTCCTGCCTTAGCCTCCCAACTCGCTGGGGCTATAGGCATGAGCCATCACTCCTGCCTAGTTTTTCTATTTTTTGTAGAGATGGGATCTCAGTCTTCCTCAGCCTGGTCTCCAATTCCTGGCCCCAAGCGATCTTCCCCCCTTGGTCTCCAAAAGTGACTTAGAAAAAGCTCTTTCTCACTTCCCAAATCATCTCCTTCCCTCAGCAACATTTCCCGTAGCTCTGATGTAGCACGGTACATCAAACCTCTGATCAGGCAGTTGGAGGGAGCTGTGGTGTCCATTCCAGGGAAGTTAGACATGGCCCAGTGTTTTCCTGATGCCTTTTCTTTTTTTTTTCTTTTTTTTTTTTTTTTTTGAGAGAAGGTCTTGCTCTGTCACCCAGGCTGGCAAGCAGTGGCCTGATCATAGCTCACTGCATCCTTGAACTCCTGGGCTCAATCAATCTTCCCATCTCAGCCACCTGAGTAGCTAGGACTACAGGCACATATCACCATGCCTGGCTAATTTTTAAGTTTTTTGTGGAGACGGGGTCTTGCTTGTTGCACAGGCTGATATCAAACTCCTGGCCTCAAGTGATCCTCCCGCCTCGGCCTCCCAAAGTGCTGGGATTACAGGCATGCGCCACCACACCCGGTCTCCTGATGCCTTTTGAGTGCGAGTCAAGTCCCAGTTCTGCTGTGTGCTTGCCTTGCTGTGTGACCGAGCCAGGCTTCAGTCACCTGCAGACTGTGGGCCAGCCTGCCGGGAGGGCTGGGCATGCTCAAGGTGGTGACGGTACAAGCCCCCTGGGGAGCTCCCAGGGGAAGGCGGAAGCGCAAGGATCATCAGCGAGCACTTCTCCAGATTGTGTTTTTGCGTCAGCGTGTGTTTCTAAGCAGGAACTCAGACGGGGATGTCTTTCAGTGTATGTGCCTACCTTCCTGCAACACTTGGCAGCAGCGTGGAAAACCACAGCCATCATAGGCTCTCCACTTTCCTGCGGAAATGGCAGGCCCTTGAAAACACTGGTTTTCCAGTCGCTCTATGTGCTCAGATTGAGTCTTGCCCTGTGGCCTCTTCTGTTTAATAAAACGCAGCATCACGTAATCACGGGTGTGCGCTGTCCCAGACGAGCAGGCACATGAGGCTGTCCTGCGGCCCAGCACCCAGCTCTGTCTCACCTGGGCCGCCTCTGCCGGATCCGAAGTAGGTTAGGGTCTGACTCCAGGGCCTGCCGGCCTGGGTGTTTCTCTGGCCCCATCTCTGCCTGGCTGTGTGACCCTAGGCAGGCAATCTCAGTTTCCCCACCTGTCAATTGGGACTAGCACTATTACTTGCACTGTAGTGTTGTCAGAAGGACTCAGTGAGGTGCTGGATATAAAACGGCCAGCCTTCACTTTTATATAAGCACGACCCGCTATTTATCAGGACCAGGGATTATTGGTACCTTTGTGAAAGTTTTAAAATGCAAATGAATTTGCTTAAAAGTGTCATTTTGAAACAAACAAGGCTGGCAGTCATTGCTTTGTTTTGCATGAGAACACTTGGCAGGCAGAGCAGGAGTTTGGCTGGAGAGAGCCAAGCGTGAAGACCCAGGAGGAGTCCGCCCTGCCCTGGGCCGGGTGCGGGGATCGGAGCTGGGAGGACTCAGTCCTGGGAGGATCAGGAGTCGTTAGAACACGATCCTCAGAGGGTTTCCCTCCAAAGTAGTGTTGCTGTGTTTTAAGGCAGTTAAAAACTCAGCTGGTTTTCTCCCAGGTTAAAATCACTCATGCTCACAGGAATTGTGGTGTTTTAAAGCCTTCGCAACGGAAGGATGTGAAATTGTTCGCTTCCATGTGACCCCCTTCCTGCCATCCCACTTGCAGATTGTTTCTGGGCTGGAGGGTAAAGTGAACAGGCCACAGGAACTTTGCGTGTTGTCTCCTTCAGTATTTTAAGACAGGAAGAGCAACTATTAATGAAAGAACAAGCTGAGAGCCATGTTGAACCTCATCAATAATTCAGACACGGCAGAGGTGAAGATGGCATCTTCTGTGTACCCTGGGGCCAGCTCCACCGTGCTCCCCTCCATTCCTGCAGCCTCTCGCTGCAAGCCTCACCCCTGGGTGGTCCCCTTTCTGCCTTTGCCTTGGGCTTGGCCCTGGGTTCACTTTGGGGCCGGACATGAGTGGGCAGCTCTGGTGGCTGCTTTTGCAGGCAGAGGACCCTTTCCCGGCTGCTTTGAGGCTTCCTTTTGGGAGCCACAAGGTCTCTGCATGGGAGCGGACACCACAGACTGCCCCTGGCTGGAGATTCTTGGGGTCAGCCGTGTGTGTCTTCAGCTCTGCCACAGTGGCACATTCGGGTGGCTTGCAGGTGTGACTCTGTTGTCCCCGGGAAGAAGCAGTGGGGTAAGAGGACGTGGCAATTAGGGTCTGCTGTTTTCCTTTCTTTCTTCCCCCGTCTGCTTAAGCAGTACCTGAAATACGTGTCGTTAAATCGAAACCTCTGGTTGCTGTTGTTTTCCCAGGTTACCCAAATGGATTCCCATAGTTAAAGAGGAATGCTTGAGCCATGCTCCGTGGTTTCCATCAGCTGTCGTCTTTGGGATTGATAACCGGCCATCAAATTTTCTTTTATTTTTTTATTAAAAGTTTTTCTTTTTTTTAGGCCGGGCATGGTGACTTAGAGACGCCTGTAATCCTAGCACTCTGGGAGGCTGAGGCAGAAGGATCACTTGAGCCCAGGAGTTGGAGGTTGCTGTGAGCTAGGCTGACGCCACGGCACTCTAGCCAGGGCAACAGAGTGAGACTCTGTCTAAAAAAAAAAAGAATTTTTTTTTTTTTAAAGATAGGGTCTTGGTTGTAGATCTTGTCACTCAATAAGCATTTGGAAAGTTTGAGATGGGTATTTAATAGCCCTGTATGCCCCAAATACCACAACACTTTTTTTCACTGGATTGATAGTGGCTTCGAAACCTCTTTCTCTTGCTTATCATGAAATCTTTAAAAAAAAAAAACCCCCACTGGAAATGTATTTCGTATCTGTGCCTCTCTGATCGTTGGTCGAAAGGGCACCTTTGTCATCTAAAGTGGGGAACTCCTGGGGTCTGTGAGCCAGTGGCAGGTGATGTGGTGTCTGCTGTCTGGGTCCAGCCACTGTCACCTTTACTGACAAGTGACAACCAGCCTGCCTGACTTTGCCTCCTTTCTGTCTATCTTATTCCTCTGGGGAGCTGTTTCAGAAGCAAACTGGAGTGTAGACCCAGAAGGCCACACAGGGTGTGATGGCTACACACTGTCATCTAATAAGGTCCTAAGAAACTAAGGGTGATGGCCACTCCCAGTCCTTCCTGAACCCTAGACCCCTCCCCCAGGGACTGAGTCAGTCAGGGGCTCTTGGAGGTGAGGAAGGCAGACAGGGGCTGTCGTAGCTATGCACTCGCCTCCTCCTAGTTCTTTTTTTTTTGAGACGGGGTCTCGCTGTGTTGCCTGGGCTGGACTTGAACTTCTGGCCTCAAGCCATCCTCCTGCCTCAGCCTCTTGAGTAGCTGGGACTATTGGCCTGAGCCACTGTGCCCAGCTAGTTTAATTTTTTTCCTTGATGTCTTTGTCTTTTTTTTTTTTTAAATGATTGCTCCTTAACCTCTGGCTTTTTTTGGTTTTTCATATTGTTCTACTTTTTTCTGCCTTTTCAATATTTCCTTCTTTCTTTTCCGCTTTTTCTTTTTGTTTTGACTTTTTTCTTTCCCCTTTCAGACACTCAAGCTGTTTTCCTTCTGTTTTCATTCTGGCTTGGTACTTTTCTTTGTACTTTCAGTTCTTTATATGTTTGCAGGTGTTGGTGTCCCCCAGAGAAGCTGACCGTAACCCGGGCATTATTTTTAACTTGACATGACCCACCACAGCACAGCAGGGTGCAGATATTAGGTGCGTATCGGTTCACATCCAGTGATTGCAACTGGAGGGAACCAGCCTCGCTGGGTCTCATCCATTATGAGAAATCCTGCGACAGCACCCAAGGACTGTTTTGATAAGCACTGTGCTCCTGCTTCCCAGACAATACTCTTTTTCCTGCCTTGCTTTCTTTAGCTGTTTACGTTCCTGTTCTTCTGTATAATTAAGCCTAATTGTGCATTCTTCACTTCCGATCACTTATTAAATCAACGGCAGGTTTGTGTACTGCTTTTTTCGCCTCACTCAGGAAAACATGAGCGTGTAAGCCTTTGTAGCCGGCATTTTAGTGGCTGCTTAATTCCTCACTGGGTTGGCACACTCCTGGTATGCCCTTCCTCCCGCTGGGGGACATCCCCTTAAGATCGGGCAGAAAGGCAGTAGACACGGGGGGAAGTGTGTGACCTTGTCCGGTAGCCAGGCTGGATGTGGGGGTGGCCTTGATTAGCCTCCTGACCCTAGATGAGGCAGTTACCTTCTCCGAAAGGTCAATGCCATGGCGCTTTGAGGGGCTGGAACGTGGAATGTCATCAGTGCCTGGCTGAGGGCTTTGACCTTCCTGCTCACCCTGGTGGGAGCGGTCGCTGGCCGGCTTTCTGTCTGCAGGGGCTGGTCAACGTCTCCGTAGTCACTCGGGTGGCTGGTGGAGGATGGGCAGGACGGGTGAGGATGGGACCCAGGGCAGGACAGCCAGTTGGAAGGCTGAGTGCCTGGTGACTCATGATGACTTGAGACACTCCTCTCCTAATTCTGGAACCAGACAACAGTCTCAAAGCATAGAGTGCCTTTTCCCTGTGCGCTCTCAGACGGCTTGAAATCCCGTCGCTCAGTGAGTGGAGATCAACGGAAACTGATGCTGGGCCGCCGCTGCCGCTTCCTGGGCGACCACGCTGTTTGCGCTGGAATTAGGATTTATGGAAGATCGTTAGCATTTGCTTTTTTCTAAATAAAATAAGTGTCATATCTGTGCCTGAAGATAAACAGTTCAACGTCTGGAGGATGTTTGAAGTATAGAAATTTTGACTTTCAGTGTCATATATTTTGGTAATGACAAAATTGAGGGGGTAGCACTTCCCCCCCCCCAAGGGAATATGTCCACTTTTGACCAATATCTGTGATTTTGTTTGCAGATTCCCACTGGAAATCCGTTATACGAGTCTTACTACAAGCAGGTAAGTTTAACCGATGTCTTTTTAGATGGAACCACAGAGCAGTTAAACTGGAAAGCACAGCACTGAATCGGAGCCCCGTTGAAGAAGCCTCCTGTCCTTTTCTGTTCTTTAAATCTTCAGGGACAGTCAGCGAGGTGGTGCTGCCTCACCTGCTGCTGCAAAGTCGTCTCAACTCTTGCCCTCCCGTTTCAGGTTGACCCAGCGTACACAGGGAGAGTCGGGGCCAGCGAAGCTGCACTTTTTCTGAAGAAGTCTGGCCTCTCAGACATTGTCCTTGGGAAGGTACGTGAGGACGAGGAGTGGTTTCCCTTTGGTGGCCCCCCTCACATCTCCCGCCGGGCAGGTCCAGGCCAGCCTTGCAGACCCCGCTCTGTGGGACTGTGCCTCCCAGGGTGTGGCCTGGTCACCGTGAGCCACTCAGGCTGTAGCAGATGGATCCAAACACCTGGGCAGCAGCCGCCCCTGCTAGTTGGGTGGCAGATAAGATACCTGAGTGCTTTTGGGGTCTTGACACTGTGTGGATTTATGTAGGGGAGCAAGGATGTAATAAACACCATTTGGCTTTGGAGCTGAGTGGACCTGGGTGTGCCTGTGGGCAGATCATTCACCTGCTCCAAGTGGACCTCTCCGTCTGCAACCTGGGGACTGTCCCTCCTGCCCCCAAGGCTGTCAGTCTGCAAGGCCCACAGTAGCTGTGGTGGCCACTCCTGTTTTTATTAACGCGCAGGCAATGATTAGCAGTCACGCTCATGAGCATTTTTGTTTCCGCAGATATGGGACTTGGCCGACCCAGAAGGTAAAGGGTTCTTGGACAAACAGGTATATACACACATGCGGAGAGCGAGTGGAGGGGCCGGGTCAGAGCCCCCCAGGCTGGGTGACCTCCGCACTTCCTTCTGCATTTCTCCACTGTCAAGTATCGCTAGGCATAAGTGCAGCTATCAGACTTAAAACAGGAAGTTTTCATGTTGAAATAAAGGTCTTTTAAACACTTGGAGCCATCTTTCATGGTTAGCGTATCTTTTAATGTTTTGTGACCTTACAGATGATTTAAGTGTTGTCAAAACTTTTATTTTGAAGTAATTGCAGACTCTTATGGAAGTTGCAGGAATAGTTTGGAGCATTCCCGTGTATTTTTTGCCAGCTCTGCCCCGTGACAGCGTCTTAGGTAACCACGGCACTGTGATCTCAGCCAGGAAACGGACGTTGGTGCAACCCTGAGCTAAAGGCTTTAATCGGAATTGACGTGCACTCTTGAGAGGAAGGGGCTGTGTGGGTCTGTGATGTTTTATCGTTTTCGTAGATTCACGTAACCAACACCCCAGTCAAGACACAGAACTGTCCCAGCACCTGGTCCAAAGAAACTGGTTTGTGCTGCCCCTTGGTATTCACACCCTGATCCCTGGCACACACGGGTCTGTTCTCCATCGTGATAGTTTTGTTTTTTCAAGAATGTTCTGTACAGCCGGTCACAGTGGCATGTACCCTGTAGTCCCAGCTACTCTGGAGGCTGAGGTGGTGGAAGGATGGCTTGAACCCAGGAGCTCAAGGCTGCAGTGAGCCTGATCATACCACAGCACTCCAGCCTGAGTGACAGAGTGAGACCCTGTCTTTTAAAGGGGGAAAAGAAAAAAGTTCTGTAAATGGAATTTTACAGGACAGTTTGAGCATCTCTAACTAGAAATCCCAGATGCTCCAAAATCCAAAGCTTTCTGAGCACCGAATAATGCTCATTGGAGAATTTGGGATTTCCAGATTAGGGATGTCCATCCGGTAGTCATAGTGCATTACTCCGAAGTCCAAAAAAGCCCAAAATCTGAAACACTAATGTCTCAAGCATTTCTTCAGTCGAGGGATACTCAGCCTGTACTTACAAGTGATTTTAAGTTATAAGTCACGTTGGTTCAGCCTTTCACCAAACTGCATTCGAAGGGACGTTCGTTGTCCCTGGTGTGCCACAGCCCGTGGTCCCGTCCCTCGGGAAGGCAGGGCCAGCTGTACCTCCCTTCCCTGAGATTCGAGACGCATTTGTGAGTGCTCTAGGGTCTCAGAATCCTTACGGAGAAGAAACCTGTTATCTTCACCTGTTGCAGTTCCCCCAAACCTACTTACATCCCCCTTTCTCAACACTCCTGTATCACCCTCTACACTTTCCAAGGGTTTCTGCGGACATCAGCCCGAGAAAGGCCGATGTAGCACGTATCTCTGTGAAAAAAATTTTAAAGCTGTAACTGTTTATATCCTTAAAACCATCCATGTTCTTAGGCCGGTTGATCCATTGAGAAAAACCTTGAAAGTCCACTGAGCCTGTGGGGTGGCGGGTTCTGGGTTAAGAGGCAGGTGGGAAGGGGTGGAGGCACCCGGCAGGCACGGTTAGGTTCTCTGTCCCTGGGTGGGAGGTGGAGTCCAGTCAGGCTGCCGGGGGGACCGGGGGGACCAGGGAACCTCAGGTGTAAATTCCCGGGCAACTGTGTGCGTTTCACTGCTTTTTAAAAAAGTCAGCATGTACTTGGTCCATCATTTGTGACCTTAAACATATTAACTCTGCTACTTTTTACAATCTAGCATTTCCTAAAAGTTGGGAGCTCATTATTTTTGGAAAAGTACATTGATCTGAAATGGTGCAGCACTCCACGTGCGGTGGCATAAATCCCGCTTAGCATATTCATTTGAACGATCTCCCTGCGGTGAGCCCGTTCACCCCACTCCCTGAGTGGCTTTTGCACAGCCTCCGTCGTTGACGTGAAACCCCTCTTGCCCCGAAGCTGCTACCGGAGACAGCTCCCTTCCGGCCCTCACCGGCCTGGTGATGTTTACCACGAGGCAAACGCTTTTTTGGATTTGCAGGGTTTCTATGTTGCACTGAGACTGGTGGCCTGCGCGCAGAGTGGCCACGAAGTCACCTTGAGCAACCTGAACTTGAACATGCCGCCGCCTAAGTTCGTGAGTGTCCAGATCCTGCGTGTTCATATTCTTCTAATGCCTGTGTGTGCGTGTGTGTGTGTGTGTATCCGTGTTTTCTGTCCCCTTCCCTGTTTTTGTTATCGAGGTGAAACTCGCAGTATAAAATAACAATTTTAAAGCGAACAATTCAAATGACATTTAGTCCGTTTGCCGTGTGCTATCACATTGATGTCCCATCGCCTTTATGTAGCTGCAGGACATTTCCATCACTCCAAAAGGAGACTCCATCCCCATTATGTAATCACTCCTCTCCCCGGCCCTGGCCTCCACTAATCTAATTTCCGTGTGCAGATTTACCTGTTCTGGACATTTCGTGTTACTGGGATCACACACCGTGTGGCCTTTTGTGTCCGGCGTCTCTCACTCAGTGTCATGTTTTGAGGTTCATCCACGTGGTAGCAGGCGTCAGCCCTTCACTCCTTTCTGTGGCTGATCAACCACTGCGCGGGTGGACCTCTGCTTGGTCCGTTCATCCACCTGTGACATTGGAGTCATTTCCACCTTGTGGCCATGAGTATTCATGCACGAGGATTTGTTTGAACACTTGTTTTTAATTCTTTTGAGTCTACACCAGGAGTGGAATTGCAGGGTCATATGATAATTCCGGGTGTAACTTTCTGAGGTCTTTCCCCTTTCGGAAAGCACCTTGAAATGTGCGTCCTGGTCAGCACACCCATCCTCCTGTAATTTAATCCTGTGCCAGCCACAAAGAACTGTTTCTCTCTCCTCAGCACGACACCAGCAGCCCCCTGATGGTCACGCCGCCTTCTGCAGAGGCCCACTGGGCCGTGAGGGTAAGTGAGCAGGGACAGCTCCTTGGCTTCCTGTTGCACTGTCCTGGTCATTTGTGACATCGTTCAAGACGTTTTATAGGATGATTCAGACGTCTGTGTCATCTGTTCTGTCTCAGCACGTGAACTGCCGTGGAATTTGGATGGAATACCTTTTCAAAGGGAAATGCTGTTTTGAAAAGGCTATGGCCCTTCCCTGTAGTTGGGAATTGCCAGCTGGGACAACAGCTGAGTTACAGGAGTCGGGCTCTTGAACGCCTGCAGTTGAAGGCTTGCACTTGCAGGTCATGTGCTGTGGTTTTTGCTGCTTGTGTTGATTGTTGGGAATAGAAAAGGGAATTGTGACAACTTGCGAGCACCCAGACCCCCCCCCCGTGTGTTCCTTGCTTTCTCCCTCATTTCCAGCCACGTGTTATGATTCTTTCTGATGCTCTGATCGCCGTGTGGAAAGCTTCTCTTAGCACTTACAGTGTTATTTTTAAGACAGAGGATGTTGTGGCTAGAAAGATGCGTTATTGCTTCCAGAAAGGGAAGAAACGAGGGCTGTCTTCTCATGAGCACAGAATCCCTCCTGAAGGAAGTGAGCATGGGACGTGGACACGTCCCCCCGGATGACGTGAGGCCCCCTCACCATCCCTGCTCTTTCAGAGGATTGTCACATGTTTTTACTTTTTTGTGTGGTTTAAATGCTAACGTTCATAACACTCTCACTGTGAAATAAAGACGAGCCTTCCCCCGCCCCAAGCACTTTTGTCTTGCGTTCACACGGTTGGTTTGTTCCCTTCTTGGAAAGGTTGGGGCACAAGGACGTTTCACGCCACCACGGAGTTGTGAAGTCCCCGCCGTGTGGGGCGCTCTGCCGGCGGCTATCACGGTGCTGAAGGATCTCTGGGTCGTCCAGCGGCACGGTGCTGACTTTGAGAGAGAGCTGCTCTGTCGTGGGAAACGGGACCCACGGGATCTCAGTCCTTAAAGTGTCAGTCTGTCTTCCAGCGGGAGTTGTGCTCAGGCAGCACTGGAAGGGCTGGGGCCGGGGGCCCTCCAGGCCCTGCAGAGAGGAGCTGGAGAGTGAGGGACCAGGTGCCGTGACCGGGGTGGGCCGTTCTAAAGAGATTCCACGTCCCATTCCTGGACACCGGGGGAAGACCCAGCCTGAGCTGCCGAGGGTGCGTTTCCACTGTGAGCACTGCTGCGTGCTCAGAGCGCTGGGTCGCCAGCCCGGCGGGCGGGGAGAGTCCCAGGCACCCCAGGCAGGCCTGGAACGTTCGGCCTCTCAGCGCTTAACGGCCCCTAGTGTGTGCAGTGTCTGCGGGAGCTCTCGTTTCTGTTATCCAGGGTGCCATCTTTTTTGTTTTCCTCTCTTTTTAAAAATTTTAAACGTTTTACTGTGGCAAAATACATGTCACATAAATTTTGCCATCTTAACTGTTTCTAAGCACACGGTTCAGTAATGGCAAGGACCTTCACGTTGTGCAGCAGCTCCGCCATCCAGCTCCGGAACTTTCTCATCTTCCCAAACTGAAACTCTGTCCCCATGAAACACCAAGTCCCCTCCCCCTCCCCAGCCCCTGGTACCCTCCACGCTGCTTCCTGTCTCTGCGGATTTGCCTAGCCTAGGAACCCCGTGAGTGGGCTCGCACAGTGCTTGTCCTTCTGTGTCCAGCTTGTGTCACTTGGCGTAATGTCCTCAAGGCCCGTAGCGTGTTGTGGTGTGTCAGAACTTCATTCCCCTTTATGGCTGAGTAGCACTTCCTTGTACGGATACGCCGCATTTTGTTTAGCTGTTCACCTGTGAGTGGATTCTCGCTGAGGTCAGGAGTTCCAGCGCGTGGCCGGGCTGGTGGAGAGGGGTCTGCTCTCTCTCGGTTCCACTCTCCATGCACCGTGGGCCTGGTTTCTGGTGGAGGGAGGACTGGAAGCCACGGCCCAGGCCTTCGTGCCGATGGCCCCTTTTACACGCTGCCTGCGTTTTACCTTTCAGAATGGTAGTAGCTGCTGCTCTGTGTCGTAAATGTGCCCAGATCCTCCTCCTGTTCATGAGGACCTTCCTCCCTCCCTCTTCTGATAATTATTTGCTCATCGCTAACACTCATTCACACTTTCAATCTTTCTGGAGCTAGTGAGCTCCTCCGAGGTTGGTGGGAGTGATCTTTGTCTCCCTGCAGAGACACCGCCCCACTGCGGAGGCCCCTGCCCCGCTCAGGCAGAGAGCAGGACCCGGGCCAGGCCCTCCCGGACCTGAGCTTGCCAGAGAGCTGTTTCCTTCAAGGCTTCCGTCCACTTGGGCAACCCAAGGGGCTGAGACTGTTCTAAGACTGTCTCGTACTTTTGGCCCCGGGTGATGGTGGGTGCACGGCCGTTTTCGCCTGGCTCTGGGTCAGGGCTTGGTTTGGACACTCACACAGGTATGCTCTTAGACTCACCCTGACTTTTTGTTTCCAACTAGGTGGAAGAAAAGGCAAAATTTGATGGGATTTTCGAAAGTCTCTTACCCATCAACGGTTTGCTCTCTGGAGACAAAGTCAAGCCAGTCCTCATGAACTCCAAACTACCTCTTGATGTCTTGGGCCGGGTAAGTGAGCTGTGGGTTTGGTTCTTTTGCATCCTACACTTGCTGCTGTGTGTGGCCAGCACTGTTCTCCCACCCCAGGGACAGTTAACAAGGTGCTTGCTCTGTGCATAACCCCGTGTCATCAGGGGCTTCACAAGCCCTCATGTGGCACTTGCTACAGTCAGGCTGGCTCAGGGCTTCCCAGATGTGGCTCCCAGGTGCTCCCCTAGCCCACGGGGAAGGCACTAGAGTCCTTCCATGTCACAGATGGGGAGGTGACTCAGAAGTGAAGTTGCTGCCCAGGACCCAGGGACAAACAGAGCTCAGCCTTAAGCTCCCCGATCTGGACTTGCCCCTTTTCCATTGTGCTGAGTGTAGGAGTGTGTGTCTGCATTTCTTACTTCTTTTCTTTTCTTTTTTTTTTTTCCGAGATGGCGTCTGACTGTGTCGCCCAGGCTGGAGTGCATTGTTTAGTCGCAGGTGCACTCTTAGCTCACTGCAGCCTCCAACTCCTGGGCTCAAGCGACCCTCCCACCTCAGCTTCCCGAGTAGCTGGGACTAAAGGTGCACACCAACACGCCCGGCTAATTTTTTTGTAGAGATGGGGTCTCTTTCTTGCTCAGGCTGGTCTTGAACTCCTGGACTCCAGTGATCCTCTTACCTCAGCCTCCCAAAGTGCTAGGATTACAGGTGTGAGCCACCATGCCTGGCTCTTTTCTGTTGTTAATTACTTTTTTTCCTTCTATAAAGCTCAAGGTGAAGGTACTTTGAACTCTGCTGCAAGTCTAAGAAATTTTGTGCATTCCCTTTTTTTGTTTTTTGGGTTTTTTTTGAGACAGAGTCTCACTCTGTTGCCCAGGCTAGAGTGCCGTGGCGTCAGCCTAGCTCATAGCAACCTCAGACTCCTGGGCTCAAGCGATCCTCCTGCCTCAGCCTCCCGAGTAGCTGGGACTACAGGCATGTGCCACCACGTCCGGCTAATTTTTTCTATATATTTTTAGTTGGCCAATTAATTTATTTCTATTTTTAGTAGAGACGGTGTCTC
Source organism: Lepilemur ruficaudatus (assembly GCA_963574885.1). Classification (NCBI taxonomy): domain Eukaryota; kingdom Metazoa; phylum Chordata; class Mammalia; order Primates; family Lepilemuridae; genus Lepilemur; species Lepilemur ruficaudatus. The sequence goes on from CAUYRT010060559.1 coordinate 17,787, forward strand.
ACTCTTGCTCAGGCTGGTTTTGAACTCCTGACCTCAAGCGATCCTCCCGCCTCGGCCTCCCAGAGTGCTAGGATGACAGGCGTGAGCCACCGCGCCCGGCCTGTGCATTCCCTTTTTTTAAAAAAAAGACTCAATGTTGTTCCTATTAAATATAAGTATAGTCATCCCTTGGTATACTTGGGGGATTGGTTCCAGGATCCCCCTCATATACCAAGATCCATGTATACTCAAGTTCTGAAGCCAGCCCTACACATACGAAAGGTTGCCATCTGTATACTCAGGTTTTGTATCCCTCAAATACTGTATTTTTGATTCTTGTTTGGTTGAAAAAATCTGAGTATAAGTGGATCCACACAGTTCAAACCTGTGTTGTTCAAGGGTCAACTTTATTTTCTTATTTTTATTTTTCTAGGTATATAATAGTTGTACGTGTTTACAGGGTACGTTGATATTTTGATACGTGCATACAATATACAATGATCAAATCAGAGTAATTGGAATATCCATCACCTCAAACAGTTCTCATTTCTTTGTGATGGGAACATTCCATATCTTCTCTTCTAGCTGTTTTGAAAGATGTAGTAAGTTACCGTGAACTAGACTGGCCCTGTTGTGCTATCAGACACTGAAACTTGTTTCTTCTGTTTTTTTCTTTTGTACCCTGCCTTTGAAAGGAACTTATTCTTTCTATCTGACTGTAAATATTTTAGATACAACTCTCTATTCCAGACTGTGCCACTCTGCGTGGTGGCGCCGTGGGTTTGCTTTGTGTGCAAACCCGTATTCCGCGTGGCTGGCTGTGTGCTGGGGAGTTCTTCCTCCGGACTTAGAGAGGGTGGCTGATGTCTATGTGGATGGGATCGCCTCGATGGGGCAGGTGGAGGTTCAGACCTAGGTTGGGGAGGTCCATGTGTGGCTCCTGCCATGCCCGGCCCCAGGAGTGCCACCTGTGGGTCTGGCTCCTGACCTTCGGCAGCACCTTGGGGAAAGACAAAAATGTAGGCCCACCCTGACTCACCTAATAATGTCGATGTTGAATGTCACCTTAAAATGTGCGAGGCACATTCACAGACACTGGCCCAGTTGGGGTGTGCCTAGCGGAGCCCGTCTCGATGCTTTATTTTGAAACGGGCAGCTGCGACAGGGGGTTGCTCAGATCCCTCCATCCTCACGTCAGCCGTGGCCTGGTGTAGACGGAGCCCTGTGGTGGGCACCCAGGCTGATCACCCACGGGCTTGACGAGGCATGAGCCCTCCTGGCAGCAGGGCGCGGTGGCCCTTTCTTGTGCCGTGTGTGCGTTTATTTGACAGTCCTTGCAAAATACCCAACGGTTGGGTGTAAAATGGCAGACTGCTGTAGAGCCAGACCATGACCACAACAGAGGCTGACAGTGGTGGGGTGTGCTCTGTAAGAAAGGGAGCCGCGGCTAGGAAAGACATGTTCTGTCAGCCTGCTGCCCTGGCTCCGGGTCTTGTGGTGCCGGGATCGCTTCTCACCTGCCCCTCCCTCCCCCAACCAAACCGCAGGTGCAGCCGTGCAGGCACACACCTGCGATGCTCACGCGCCCGCGCATCTGCGCACGCACTCGTCCGTGCGTCTGTGCACCGTGTGCTCGTGCATGCGTCTGTCCGTGCACCCCTGCAGCCACTCACCTGTGCATCTTGGCACCCGCTCGTCATGCATCTCTCCTGTCATTCAGCAAGCAGTCTTCAGAGTGTGCACTGGACCAGGCCTTGTGCTGAGCGCTGGGAAGATGGGGACGAAAGTAGATACAGTCAAGGAGGTCAAATAAGCAACGGCTGAGATGCTGGTACTCATCAGTGAGGGCTCGTGCCTGCAGGCCCGGCTCTGATGCTCTGCACAGATGAATACATCCAGTGCTCACGGCCACCCAGTTGTGGACGGCGCCACCCCCTCCTGTTTTCCAGATGGAGAAACGGGCCTTCTGGGTGGTCAGGAAGTTGCCCTGGGTTACTCGTTGATTGAAGGGCAGAGAAGGAATGAGGTCCTATTGTCTGCAGGGTGGGACAGGGTCAGATGTGCATTGTGCGTTCTGGGTATCCTGGCTTGGTCCACTGAGGATGGCAGGGGACGGGCCCTGACCCACCTGAGGTCAGGGAGCAGGGCAGGGGGAAAGGCCTCCTAGAAGAGGTCCCCCTGGCCACACCCTCTGCCTCAGGGAAACTTAGGCAGAAGCCTGGGCACATGACGGCTTGAGTGAAGGCACAGAGGCCTGAGGCAGCCTGGCATGCTGGTTGGCGCTGGAGTTCTCCTTGGGCACTTCCATCCCCTGGAGGATGTTGGACAATGACTGGGGACATTTTTGGTTGTTGCACCTGGGTTGGGTGCTGCTGGCATCTGGTGGGCCAAGACCAGGGATGCTGCTCAGCACCCTATAGTGCACAAGATGCTCCACCCCGGAGAATGATTCGGCCCCAAGGGTCAGTAGAACCGTAGTGGGGCAGCCCTGGGCTGGGCGAAGACTGGAGCCAGAAATGCCTGTTGGAATCCTCACGCAGTCCCCAGGGGTCCAGGTGGAGCCCGAGGAAGCTGGGCTGTGGTACAGGGGCTCAGTAGCAGCCAGGCAACAGGGCTCCATCTACCAGGCCAAGCAGTAGTGTGGGGCAGGGACAGGTGTGCATTCTGGAGCAGTCCCTGTGGTGGCAAGGGGGCCAGCTGGAGCGCTCGCCTGCATGGAGCGGGTGAGGCCTGAGCCACGTGCACAGCAGCAGAGGTGGAGAGGAGGACCTCCATGGGCCAAGGTCCTGGTGGCTGACTGGGGAGGGGCGGTACGTGCTAACAGGTGAAGCATCATGGAGGACACCCTGTGCTGGTCCAGGAAGGCTGCCTTGGGCTGGGAAGCTAGCACCTTGCTTTGGCCCCCGACACAGCCCAGGACCCACCCCGTCCACCTCGTCTGCAGGGCAGTGAGTGGCCTGCCACGCTCCCTGGCACCCGCCTCACCATCTGCGGCCGGGAGAGGGGATGAGACCCACAGCCCTGCCTTAGACCCTCTACTGCAGCCCTGCCCAGCCCTGAATGCGGTTGGGGGCTGGCTTGCGGGAGTGAGTGTGCAGAGCTCGTGCTCAGGGCAACATCTGTGCCCAAATCAAAGCCGTCTTTTCTATCTAAGATCTCTTTGTAAGACATTAAAGAAAAAAATCAGGCCGGTTTAATGTGCAGTTCTGGGCGTCATGCTGATCATGACGTCCGGCGGTCTGTGGGTCTGGGGTTGACAGCGCTTCAGCAGGTGATGGTTTCTCGGAGAACCCACAGGCTGGTGCTAAAGTGCACATCGATCACCTTGTCCCCACCCCAGTGAGCACCACGGACTCAGAACCCGAGTTCTGGCGGGTGAGGCTGGCTCCCACGTGGGCCTTTCCTGCCCTAATAACCCTCCTCGGTCTCCCCCTTGCAGGTCTGGGACCTCAGCGACATCGACAAGGACGGACACCTGGACCGGGATGAGTTCGCCGTGGTAGGCCCCGCCGAGTCCCTTCCCCGCCCCGCTGAGGAAGGCAGTGCGCAGCTCACGCGGGGCTTTCTGGATTCATTTGTTTTTCTTCTTTAATGTTTTTTTAAAGTGTCTATTTTGACACAATTACAAATACATAGAAGAGTTGCAGCCCAGGTCGAGTATCCCAGCGTGAACATCCGACTCCCTTAATGCTCCGAAACCTGGAGCTGTTTGAGCGTTGACACGGCACTCAGGGGGGACGCCCGGCCAAGCATTTCAGATTTGGATCCCTTTCCCCCAGATTCCCCAGTGTCACTGCGTACCACATTTGCTTTCTCTCTCTCGCTGTCTCTCCCTCTCGCTCTGGCTCTGGCTCTCGCTCTCGCTCTCGCTCTCAGATTTTCCCTTTGAACCGTTTCGGAGTTAAGTTGTAGACACAACACCTCCTCACCCCAAAATGCTTCAGCATGTATTTCCTGAAAACAAGAACTTCCCTTAAATAACTGTTGTCCCATTCAGAATCAGGATGTTGGCATGATGTCAGCTCATTTATGACATTTTCTTTATCTCCTGCATATCTTATATTCTGTATTAGTATATCTGTGATTGTATTGTTTATTATCTAGTCTAAGGACTTTAGTCAGATTATACAACTTGTCCCCAAACGTCCCTGTGGCAGAAGAGCATGACATTCCGTTGTCCTGTGAGTTTTACCTCCTCTAACCTCGAGCAGCTCCTCCGGCTGCCTTCGTGGTGTGGACATCTCCAAGCACACAGGCCAACAGTTGTGGAGTGTCCCTAGGTATGGGGTTGGCTGCCACTTCCTCGTGATGACCCAGGTCGTGCACTCTTGCGGGGCGGGAATGCCACAGAGGCGATGCCTGTCCTCGAGGCCTCACCCCCGGGGGAATATGATGTTGCCATGTGTCTTCCTGCCACGTTGACCTTCGTCGCTGGGTCAAGGTGGAGGCCGCGGGTTTCTCCCTGCAGTCTCTTTCCCCCTCTGTGCTCAGCCCGTCCCTGTGGAGGACACCCCACGGAGGATGTAAATACCTGGTTACTCTCAGACTCACCTGCCCGTCCTGGCAGCTGCCGATGAGTCTCCCGTAAGTTCACTGTGATGATGGTGGCTGCCACATGGGGATGTTCTATTCTAATTCCAGCATTCCTTGCACGTTTATTAGTTGGCCTTCTACAGTAAGGAGTGGACTTACGTGGGTGTCGCTTCATGGCTGCATCCTCAGTTCCACTGTTTACAATCCTTCCTGACATGACTGAGTGTGACCGGTGAGCACTCCTCCCAGCTGGCCCCTTTGGTCCTTTCGTTCCTCCCCATCCAAGCACTTGTTTACCTTTGGCCCAAGGAGATGCTCCCGGGTCCCCCGTGCGTTTCCGTCCCAACCCTGCCTTCCACTGTCTCCCCAGGGAGCCCTGAGTCCTGTTGGTTGGAGAATGGGATTAGAGACCAGGCTCTGGGCGCTGGGTGTGCTCACGGCTGCTGAGTGCCACTGCTCACAGGCCCGCTCTGCAGACAGAGCTGGGCAGTGGCTGTGTGTGGAGCCATACCCCCAGCCATGGACGCCTGCCCGTGTCACGGTCCAGGTGACCTCGTCCTCTTCTTCCGGTGCATCGGGATCTGTGTGAGGGGCAGGGCTCTCCTGGCCTGCGGTGCCTTCGCACCCCTGCAGCTGGGCTGACTTCCCCCCAGGCCTGCCCTCCTCCCCCGGGCCCAGGTCACCACACTGGTCTTAGTCCATTCCTGTTGCCATAATAAAGTACCTGAGCCAAGGTAATTCGTAAACAACAGAAATTTCTTGCTCACAGTTCCGGAGGCAGGGGCGTCCACGGTTGTCACCATCTCAACCATTCCCATGTGTGCAGCTCAGGGGCATCAAGCACACTCACGGCGTTGTGCAGCCATCACCCTGTCCCTCTCCAGAACTTTCTTACCTTCCCCAGCTGAATCTGCCCCCATTAAACACTAACTCCCACCGCTTCCCCCCCCCACTTCTCATGTGTTTTTTATATTTCTTCTGATCGCACATGATTGAGTGGCCTTTGGGGCGGGACCCCAGCAGTGGGGTGACTGGCCCAGCATGTGCTCAGGTGCCCGGGGACCTGCCTCACCCTGAGTTCTCTTTGTTTTCTTTTGATCATTTCTCATCATTTCAGCCAAGATATGTCAGTCTATAAGTGGGTCTTGGAATTGTGTCATTTTGCATTTCTTTTTGTCACTAGCTGGGTTTAACATTGTATCGTTTCGAAGGGACCATAAATTTTATCTACGTTTTTGATCTGTTCTCTATGCAGATAGCAAATTAAAAGCTCTTTTGAAGGGAGGAGGGCTGTGATTTTGGTGTTCGTTAGATTTTAAAATGGACTTTGAAGTCCTTGTTTTAGATTTAGACCAAGTTTGTTTTTCCCACCAGGGACAGGGGAGCCTCCCATCCTCCGCATAGCATGCCCTTGGGCGGCCTTTTCTGCATCTCTTGACTATCTGATTGACTGATTGATTGATTAGGGATGAGGTCTTGCTGTGTTGCCCAGGCTGGCCTCAAACTGCAGGGCTCATGTGATCCTCCTGCCTCAGCCTCCTGAGTAGCTGAGTATCTTGAAGCACGAGCAGCTCTCATGGTGTCTCTCGACTTCCAAACTCCAGCACTTTGGAAGTCGTCAGCCCTGGAGCTGGTGGCTTTCCTGAGCAGTGAAGGGACACTCACGGAATCTGGCTTGGTTGGATTGTTTTTGTGTTCATTTCAGTGCCATGTAATGATTAAACAAGTGTCTTGGGAAGTTGCACGTCGGAGGATAACTCATCAGAAAAGATTGACTTTTACTCTGGTCACTTGGCGTCCTCCCAAGAGTCTTTGTTGTGTCACCGCAGGCCAGGGAAGGGCCACCCTCTGCCTTCTCGTGCTCCTGGTGGCCCCCGGCCCCACCCCTCAACGCCGCCCATTCTCGTTTGCCCTCACAGGCCATGCACCTGGTGTACCGAGCCCTTGAGAAGGAGCCCGTGCCCTCCGTCCTGCCCCCGTCCCTCATCCCGCTCTCCAAGAGAAAGAAGACCGTGTTCCCCGGCGCCGTCCCGGTCCTGCCTGCCAGCCCCCCGCCGAAGGACAGCCTCCGCTCCACGCCGTCCCACGGCAGCGTCAGCAGCCTCAACAGCACCGGCAGCTTGTCCCCCAAACACGGCATCAAGCAAGCACAGGTACGCGCCTCGGTGCCCGGCCGCCTCTCAGAGCGCAGCACGGGATTCTTGGGACCGCTTAACACGTGGCCCGAGGAAGGCCAGGTTTGTAATTAAACGTCTTTTAAAATTCCTTGCAGGGATTCAGAATGAACTGCATTGTTCACTTGCACGAGAGCCCAACCCGCACACGCAAGCTTGCCCCCCTCGGGGCAGTTCCTGGAGGGCAGGGAGTCGTGTGGGCTTTTCTGGTTGGTCACTACGCTGTAGGGACAGTCCCTCGAGGTCCAGTTTCCACGTTCCTTTCTCTCCCAACTCCCTCACCATCCAGATCAATTCAGTTGGGGGTTTTGTGTTTGTTTTTGAGACAGAGTCTCGTTTTGGAGCCGGGCTGGAGCGCCATGGCGCAGCCACCGCTCACAGCAGCCTCAGACTCCTGGGCTCGTCGCCACCGTGCCCAGCCGCAGTTACGTTTTTATTCTTGTCGCTGTTGTGACAAGATTGTTTAAAAGGAGAGACTCATGTACATATTAATTATTTAAAAAAACCTAGATGATGAAAAGTGTCTCTAGAATCCAGGACAGAGACCCCGTGAACCTTGGCATGATAAGTGTGTCAAAGGCCCAAGGGGACACAGCCAGAGTCAGCCACGAAGGGGCCTGCTCCTAGGTGCCCAGGGGGCTTCAATCCTCTGAACCAGGGGGTGGCTGGGCCCTGGGCGACCCACGATGGCACTCACCTCTGTTAAGCAAAATGAGAGAGGCCACACACGCAGCAGGTGGCCCAGCTCCAAGGCCCTGGACTTCATGCTGCCCTGGGCTTCTGGTTCCATCTGCAGGAGCGGACCCCTGGGGGGTCAGTAGAGTTCTGGAACCTAGGCACCAAGAGCACCCGGCAGCCTGCAGAGAAGCCTTTGTCGGCAGAGGAGCCCAAGGCCAGGGAGGCTGGCGTGTGGGTAGGGCTGGCTCTCAGGAGACTGTCCTTCCATAATGGTGCTTGGGAGGGTCTGTCCTGGCATGCTTGGAGTCCTCTCCTGGAAGATCACCGGCCTCTCTAGCACCCCAGGCAGCGGAGTGGAAGGGCTGGTGGTGGGTGGATCTGGGTCTTTACCTGCCTCTCCGCACAGGAGAACAAGGCAATGGGTGGAAAGAGGTGCAGACTGGCCTCTGGGGGAGCTTGATCGAGCCTGCGTCAACCTTTCTCAGCCTCAGTTTCCCCACCTGCAGACCAGGGGACCCGTCTGTACTCTTGGCTTATGGAGTCGTGAGAAGACTTCAGTGCTAAATGCACGTGAAAGCCCTTGGATCGTCCCGCCATCAAAGTGTGCGTTTGTAGGTCACGAAGAGCTTGCAGATTAACTGTTCTTTAAAAACACCGTTTCAGCCCGCAGCGACGTGGGTGGTGCCAGTGGCAGACAAGCTGCGATTCGACGAGATATTCCTGAAGACGGACCTGGACCTGGACGGCTACGTGAGTGGCCAGGAGGTGAAGGAGATCTTCATGCACTCAGGCCTCACCCAGAACCTTCTAGCACACATATGGTGAGGACGGTCGTGGCTGCACATGGCTCCAGGGGACCTGTGGGAGAGGACGCGTGGAGGGTGTTGGGCAGGGCCCCTCCCCAGCCTGTACCCGACCTCATTTGTCCTGCCCGGTCTGACGGGGGTCGAGCAAGGCTCGAACCTCATCCTCCCTGCGGGTCAGGTCACCGTCTCCCAGCAGGAGGGCCCCGTCAGGCCCTCTGAGAGCGCTCAGGCCGTCTGCTTGCACCGCGGGCCCAGTTCTTGCTGCCGGGGGTGATGCTGGTCCCGCAGGAGGCCTGGCCTTCGCCACAGCTGCGGCGGGGCCTCAAAGGCCCCAGCAGAGTCCTCTGAACAGTCTGGGTTGTGGCCGCCTGCCCCACGGGTCCCTGCTCTGTTACGGCCAGTGCCTCGGCTCTGGCGGACGGTAAACAGCGGGAAGACCTGTTCTGTACCTCAGGGCGCGGGCCAGGAGCCAGCCTCACCCGGGCTTCCCTCCAGGGCCAGACTGAGCGGATGTCACAGGGTGGGGCCATTCCTTCTGTAACTGGCCAGTGGTGAAGTCACTTTTGAGCTGGTTCCACAGAGCGTTGGGACGTTAGAGAGAGATTCACTTGGGAGGTACAAAAAGGACAGAATTTCCATGTAATTCTCGACAGGTGAATGCCTCCGAGTAGAGCAGTGAAATTCAGCACGTTACTTGGTGGCTTCGGGGCAGTGACCGTCCTCAGTGATAATTCGCAGGTGCTGTCCGCGCCGTGTGGCTCCGCAGTGTAGGGGAGAGCCCAGGCCGGAGAAGCCAGTCTCCCAGAGTCATCACCGTAATGGCTGAGCCACCTGCCTTCGACTGGCCGGGGACAGCAGTTCCCGACCCCTTTGGATCTAGTGTCCCTTTTGGAAACCAATACAATGAGTGGCCCCTTTGTGACCCCAGAATGGAATCGTGAGGAGAGTTTGTGCTCGCAGTTCCAAGTTAGTGCCGTGATGCCTCGAACGCAGTGATAAGGGACAGCACAGGGAAAGTAATTATCAGGTGGACTGCAATCCATCGTGATGTAATGGCAAGCAAATGACACAGGGAAGTCGCAGCTCTGCCTGGATCACGAGAGGGAACACGGAAGCCATTCCGTGCGGGGAGCAAAAGGCATGGGGGGGGAACGAGCTCTAGAATAAATAACCCCGAGGAGAGTTAGAGCAGCGGTCAGCGTTTGTCTGCAGGCGGCAGGGGCGGGCGAGGTGAGTGGAGATAACGCTCTAGGAGGGATCGCAGGGAAACGCGAGGGCGCAGGCTTTGCCCCCACGACAGTTGGCACCTTGCCAGTCGGTGTGGTGGACGCCAGCAGAGCAAGGGTCCTTTCTCTCTCTTGAAACCCCGCATGTGAGCCTTGGAGCCCAGGCTCCTTGAGAGATAGCAGGAGCTGGGAAGGGCCAGCGAGGAGAGGCAGCAGCAGTCCAAGGGCAGGCCACGGGCCTTCCGCAGCCAGACTGGGGAGAGACAGTGGCCGTGTGAGACTGTCGTGCCTTTGGCCTCAAACTGTGGGAGATAGCACAGGCATTTTAAAAACAGCCTTGGCTGGGCAAGGTGCCTCAAGTCTGTAATTCCAGCTCTTTGGAAGGCCAAGGTGGGAGGATCGCTTGAGGCCAGGAGTTTGAGACCAGCCTGAGCAAGAGCAAGACCCCATCTCTACAAAAAATAGAAAAATTAGCTGGGCATGGTGGTGCATGCCTGTAGTCCCAGCTGCTTGGGAGGCTGAGGCAGGAGGATCACTGAACCCAAGGGTTGGAAGTTACAGTGAGCTGTGATCCCACCACTGCTCCAGCCTGGACAACCGAGTGAGACCCCATCTCAAACCCCCCAAAGACATCTATATCAGTGATATTTTGAGTGATCTGGTCATTCCCCGTGTCTGTTCATGGCCAGCCTTTGGGCCTGACAGTTAGAACATTGTCGGCTCTCCTTGGCTCGAAAGGAGAAAGCCGAGTCATGGCTTCTGCGGTCACTGCACGGGAGGTAGGAAAGGAGATCCTGTGTCGGGAGGGTGGCGGGAGTGAAAGAAGCAGTTCTCGCAGGACGGAGGCCGCATCCTTACTGCGTGAGTCTTCCCCAGCTCTGTGGCCGGCTCCCCACTCAGCTCAAGTATCGGGGCGCAGCTTATCCAAGCTCTGCGGGACCACTGTGCTGCTGTTCTCAGGCCACCTTGTCCAGTCTTCCAAGACATCAGAGAGCCACGGGGTTGGGTTGTTAGCTGTGGGGCTGTCCTCTGCGATGCAGCCATGCCCCTGCGGCAGCCCCTTTGGCACAAGAGAATCGTCTTAGTCCGTCAGGCTGCTGTGACAGGGTGGCTTCAGCCACATGTTTCTCACGGTTCTGGAAGTTGGAAGTCTAAGGTTAAGGTACCAGCAGATTGGTGACTGGCGAGGGCCACCTTCCTGCCGTGTCCTCCCCTGGCAGAAGGATCGAGAGGGCTCTTCTGTAAGGGCACTGATCCCATGCACAGGGCTCCACCCTCATGACCTGACCCCCTCCCAAAGTCCCCATCTTCTAATACCGTCCCATGGGGGTGAGGATTTTAACATAGGAGTTTGTGGGGATGCAAACATTCTGTGCACAACAGGGAGAGAGAGGCTGGTTGCTTCCTGCCTCATCGTCATGACAACCCAAATTGCTGCTGTTGTCCCTGCTGAAAACCAGTGGCCTGGGCCGTTCGGGTAGCCTAGAGCTGCAGGAACAGGCTGAGCTAGTCTGTCCTGGAGTCAATAAAGCAGACCCCCTCTCCCTGCGGTTAGCGTGGTCTGGGGGTGGGGGGCTTGGTTCTCCAGCCAGGCCGGGACCTCCCCCCACCTCCTGCCGCGCCCTGAGGTCCCTCCTTGGGCTGGGGGCGCTGGGAGTTGGGGCGCCCCAGGGCTGCTTCCCAGGGTCGGGGTGTAAGGTAGAAGAGGAGTTGGGGCTTGCCGCCGCGTCGTCACTTTTTTCAAAAGCCGGGGTGGGTGGCTCGCGTGGGTGGCGCGGTTGGAATAGGCCTGCGGTGTATAATTGGCGTCCCACGTCTCTCCCAGGGCCCTGGCCGATACGAGGCAAACGGGGAAGTTAAGCAAAGACCAATTCGCGTTAGCTATGTATTTCATTCAGCAGAAGGTCAGTAAAGGCATCGACCCCCCTCAAGTCCTCTCGCCGGACATGGTGCCGCCCTCAGAGAGAGGCACTCCAGTCCCGGTGAGTAGCCGGCAGCCCGGTCGCGTTCGCGTCCCTGCCCGCCGCCCGCCACCAGGTGGCGCCGGGGGCCTGCGCGAGCCCCACAGTCTGGCGGGCCCCTCCGTGAGGTCCCTGCCTTCCCCTGTCCCTGAGAGTGTGGCCCGGCCGCCCAGGTAGTCCCCCAGCCTGGCGGCGGCACTTTCACCACCTGAGAACTAAAGAGAAACTGCGTCCCTGGGCCTGAGACCTGGTGGTGCTTGCAGTCGGGGACGTCTGTTTGCTGACCTGCAACCTCACGTCTGCATCCGATTCCAGGACGGTGCAGGTGCTCTTGGCTCCGGGGAGTTCACGGGCGTGAAGGAGCTGGATGACATCAGCCAGGAGATCGCTCAGTTGCAGAGGTGCGTGGGGCGCGGCTCTTTCCCTTCTGCGTCCAAATCTCAGAGGGCGCCCTCCGAGGTGGTTTCTGGGAACCTCAGAGACTGCAGTGGAAATTTGATCATCACAAGTGTATTCAGAAAAAAGAACGGGGCGCAGAGTCTTCCGAGTTCCTAAATTGGCTGAAGGGGCTCGAAAAGTAACGCCACGGTGGGTGTCGGGGCGGGCGTGGGCCCACGGCAGCTACGTGGCCGCACACCAGCCTCTCCCTGGCACGGGAAGGCGCTGCTGTCGGTGACAGATAAAGCAGCCAAGTCTCCTGCGGTGTGCGGCTGGCTGAGGACCTGACAGCCAAACCGTGGGAGAAGGCCTCACGTCCAGGTCTCTGGCCCCGCTCCCTGCGGCCACTGCCTCAGTTTCCGCACGTGTGAATGAAGGCTTCCGACGGGCTGTCTGTGCTTGTCGAGTCCAGCGTAAAGAAATACAGTCACGGCCGGCGCGGTGGCTTACACTTGTAATCCAGCACTCTGGGAGGCCGAGGCGGGAGGATCGTTTGAGCTCAGGAGTTCGAGTCGACCAGCCTGAGCAAGAGCGAGACCCCATGTCTTCTAAAAATAGAAATTAGCTGGACAACTAAAAATGTATAGAAAAAAATAGCCGAGGCTGCTGTAACAAACCACCACGGACTGAGTGGCTTAACGAACAGACATTTCTCATAGTTCTGGAAGCTGGAAGTCCAAGACCCGGGTACCAACAGATCTGGTGCCTAGCACGGGCCTGTTTCCTGATTGGCAGACGACCGCCTTCTCGGGGTGTCCTCACATTTCAGGAGGAGCAGCGAGAGCTCCCGGGGTCCATTTTATAAGGGTACTAAAGCCATTCACAAGGGCTCCACGCTCATGACCTCATCCTTTCCCAAAGGCCCCACCTCCTCATACCATCTCACTCAGGGTCAGAATTGAAAACAGGAATTCGGGGGACAGACATTCAGTGTGTAACAGAAGGGGGGAGCCGATGTGCACCCGGGAGGCAGACTGGTGAGCCCCACGAGCCCTGGCGTGCACAGCGGCCACAAGCACACAGTCTCCTGCCAGGGAGGAGCTGGGGCGGCTGCAGGTGCCGGGGAGCCTCACTGCCACTTCCCGCTGTGAGCCCGGTGGACCTCCCACCTCGGCATCACTCCGCCTTCTCACCTTGGCTCCCCCAGCCCGGCTTTGCCTCCCTGTTCCTGTCATCTAGGACATTCTCCCACTGACTCCCTCCGTCTCCCCCCTGGCCGTGGGCTCCCTGCAGGCAGGGCGCTGTGCCTCGCGGTGTGCCGCCAGGTCCTCCGTGCTCAGTATTCAGGGAGGGAGTCAGCGCAGGATTGAGAGAGCGTGTTGGTTTTCTCGCCATGTAACAAATCACCCGAAATGCAGTGGCTCAAAGCAAGACCAAAGCATCAGCTCACAGTTCTATGGTGAGAAGTCCAGGGGGGCCCGGTGAGGCTCCCCAGCCGGAGTCTCTCTAGATTGGGGTCAAGGTGCCGGCTGGGCTGGTCCCAGGTCCTGCCTGCGAGTCTTGAGAAGACAGGGTGGAGAGTTCTTATTCACCCTGTGTTTTCATGAAATGTTTTTCAACAGAGAGAAGTACTCACTGGAACAAGACATTAGAGAAAAGGAAGAGGCAATCAGACAGAAAACCAGCGAAGTACAGGTGAGGGCGTTGCTCATTTTGGTCCCTCGACTTTGTGTTAAATGCAGTGCGAGAAAACTCCCCTCAGTGTTCGGCCGGCTGGGGCCAAGGTCCGCACTGGATAGAAGCGTGAGCTCTTGGGGGCTTCCAAGTGGATTTTCTAAAGTGGCCTAGAACCTGCTGTATGGGATAAATGTTTGTGAAAGAAAATAAAGAGTTAAAAAATAATAATAAAGTTGCCTGTAACCATAGCGGCTTTGCTTTTTTTTAAATTGAGACAGTCGGCCCTCCGTATCCACGGATTGAACCAACTGCAGATCAAAATTACTCTAAAAATAAAAATAATCCAAATTGATAAAACAATACAGTATAACAACTATGTATATAGCATTTGCAGCGTGTTAGATGTTATAAGCAATCCAGACAGGACTTCGGAGCATCCCGGAAGGCGTGTGCGGGTTATGTGCCCACACTGTGCCCTTTTGTGTGAGGGGCTTGGGCATCCTTGGATCCTGGTACCAATCCTCTGCTGATACTAGGGGATGACTGTGTATAATTCCCATAACATAAAACTTACTGTTTTAAAATGCTTAATTCGGTGGTTTCTAGCATATTCACTGTGTTGCTTAACTGTCACTTCTGTCTAGTTCCAGAACATTTCCACCCCCCCAAGTGGATCCCCTAAACCGTCAGCGCTCATTCCCCAGCTCCGCCTCCCCCAGCCCCAGCCCCGCCTCCCCCGCCCCGCCTCTCCCAGCCCCGCCTCCACAGCCCCAGCCACGCCTCCCTGGCCCCAGCCCCTGCAACCACCAGTCCACTTTCTGTGTCTGTGCGTTTTTCTGTTCTGGACATGTCATGTAAAGGGAATCACACAACCCGTGGCCTCTCATGTCTGGCTTCTCTCACTCCGCTGAGTGTCACGTTGACGAGGGTCATCCATGGTGTCGCATGTGTTACTGCCGCGTTCCTTTTCGTGTCTGAATACTGTTGCATCGTGTGCGTGGGCCGCTTTTTATTCATCCATTCATCAGATGGGGGCTATCTGGGTCTTTCCACTTCTTGGCTATTGTGAATAATGCTGCTGAGAAAATCCAGGTGCAGATTTTTGTGAGAACAGCTGTTTTCGTTTCTCTCGGTGTAGGCTAAGAGCAGAGTTGCCGGGTCATCGTCAACTCCGTGATTAACCTGCTGAGCAGCGTGTGAGGGTTCCAATGTCTTTACTTGTTACTTCCCTTTGCTGTCACAGCCATCCTGGCGGGTTGGACGGCACCCCACCGTGGCTTTGGCTCGCCCATCGGCAGTGCCGTCCTAATGAGGCCAGGCATCTTTCCGTGTGCCAATCAGCTGTGTGTGTATCTTCTTTGGAGAAAAATCATCGCAGATCCCTTGTGCATTTTTAAATTGGGTTGTCTTCTCATAACTGATTTTTAAGACTTTTTTTATTATTTCCAGAAGAAGTTTTTTATCAGACTTATGACTTGCAAATATTTTCTGTGGGTTGTCGTTTCACTTTCTTGATGGTGTCCTTCAAAGCATAGAAGTTTTTAACTTTGGTCATGCCCAGTTTATCTGTTCTTTCTTATTGTTGTTCTTGCTTTTGGTGCCGTATTAAGAACCTATTGCCACGTCCAAGGTCACAAAAATGTAGCACTCTGTTTTCTTCCAAGAGTTTTATAGTTTCAGCTTTTACATTTAGCCCTTTGGTCCATTTCCAGACACTCATTGTGTCTGGTGTGAGGTAGGGGTCCAGCTTCATTCTTCGCACGTGGAGGTCCAGTTGTCTCAGCACCAGTTGTTGAAGAGACTGCTCCTGGCCCCCTCGGATGGTCCTGGCACCCGTGTTGACCCAGCTGATGGCAGCTGTGTGGGTTTATTTCTGGACTCAGCTCTGTCCCGCTGACCTATATGCCTCTGCTTGTGCCAGGACCACACTGGCTTGATGATTTGACTGTTGGGATGGGGAAATGAGAGGCAGGACGTTTTTTGTCCCCACAACAGGGAGAAGGGAGACCCTGGGCCACCTCTGGGTTTGCCAGCACTCGGTGTCACCTCCCTGTCCTCCCTGACCTATGTGACCTATAGCTCCTTTCCAGTCCAGCCCTGACCACCACCTCACCCAGGCCCAGGCTGCCACTGCCTCTCCCCGAACCCTACCTGAGTCCCCGCCCTGCAGTCCCTGCCCCCCCCCCCGGGCGGCACTCCACACGGTGGCCAGAGGGGGGCTTCCCACACGCCCGCTTGCTGTCTCAGTTTAGTTATTTATCTTAAAGATAGATAATGCGTTTGCAAAGGGGAGGATCAAGAGGTGAGAAGCCTCTGCTCGGCGCCCCCGTCCCCAGAGGTGCCTTCCAGAAAGGCAGGTGTGCGTCACACGTGCTCCCCCGCTGTTTGTGTGGATGCCAGGCATACCTGTGCCCTGCCAGGCCCTGCTAACGCCCTGTCGTAGCTCGGAACGCACAGCTGCGAGTGTTTCTGTGTTTGCCACGTGTCCCGCAGTGTGGGCCATGCTGGAACGTTCCAGGCAGCCTCCCCATGGAAATCTATCGCAAGTGTGAGTCTTCACACCTGCCAGTGCCCATAGGACGCTTTCCCAGAAGTGGAACCATCGAGGCAAAGGATTCTCGTACTGACCGTCTTGATGGAGCCCGCGAGTTGGAGGGAAGTTTGGAAATGGAGAGTCACCGTGTCCCATGCCCCACACACACAGGTCCCGCCAGCCTCCCCGCTGCAGAGCCAGCGTGGTCTCCTTGGCATGGCCTGCAGGGTGCAGCCTCTGCCACCTCTGCCCTGCTCCCTTTCGCTCCAGCGGTAGTGTGACACCAGGCCACTCCCTCCTCTTCCTGGGGCCGCACACGGCTCCCCTGCCACCATGCTCTCTGTGCCCCTAGCTCTTCACCTGGCTGGCGCCTGCTCACCCCTCGGGTCGGGTCTACCTTAAAAGGTGCTCACGTGGGCATCTTCTCTGCCACGTGATGTGACTCTGGTCTTCCCGTGAGCCCTTCGGGAAGTACCGTGCTGTTCCTGGGTGCCACATGTTCCAGCGTGTTTGCGTTTGGGGGTTGTCTTTACCCTCTGCCATCGTGACCACACATCACTGGGGACCCAGCCTCTGCTGTCAGTGCCTTGCCTCTGTTAGGCCACCAGTGAACATGTGTGGTGGGGCTAGTGAGAAGCTGGGGCTTGGCCCTGGCCTGGGAGACAGCAGCAGCAGCGGGTGTGGCGGATGCCTGCCCTGCGTACAGCCCTGCGGTGGCCTCGCAGGATTTCTGGGGGCTCTCGCCCAGGCTGTGACCGCGTCATCTCAGACGTGCCTCAACTGTACTGGCCTCAAGTAAATACCTGCGCCTCTTCCCTAGGAATTACAGAATGATCTAGACCGGGAAACAAGCAGTTTGCAAGAGCTCGAAGCTCAGAAACAAGACGCTCAAGACCGCCTTGACGAAATGGACCAGCAGAAGGCCAAGCTCCGAGACATGCTGAGTGACGTCAGGCAGAAGTGCCAGGACGAGACCCAGATGGTGAGTCAGAGCCGCCCCCCAGGGGCCGGTGCCCCGAGCACAGGGAGGGGCTTCCCGAGGGCTTCTCTGGGCTCCTGGTTCCCTGGAAACGGAGTGCTAAAATGTCCTGTCAGTTTAGTAAGTTGTTTAAAATGTCACACGGAAAAGTGCCCAAGCACTATGGCCTGACCTCCAAGTCACCAAGGCCCCACCTGTGTTCCTAGAGACCAAGTTGTGTAAGCGAATGGCCTTGGTCCCTGTGACCCTGTGCCCCGAGGACATCCCCTGTGGCCTGTGCCCCACAATATGGGGGCCCCAGGGTGCCTGTCCCCCGTCCTCTAGTGTCGCTGCTGCTTGTTACAAACCAGAGAGGCCACAGCCTCAGCAAACGGTGTGGGCTCCTGGGGACATGCAGATTGCTCATGCTTGGTCACATCCCTCCTTATTCCAAAGTGACCGTCCATCCGTCTCACGGGCATGAGCCTGTCCGCCTCTTCCTTTGTGTCTGCTCTTCAGGTGTAGAAAGGGGGCCTTATGAGGAAGCCAGGCGTCCCGGCTCGGGCTCCGTGCCTGCCTCCCTGGGCCAGCTTGTTCGAGAAGTTCAAGAACGTGAACTGGGTTTTCTTGGAGTCCCACTTCATCCTGCACTGTGTATGTGTTTCAGATCTCATCACTGAAAACACAAATCCAGTCTCAGGAATCCGACTTAAAGTCCCAGGAAGACGACCTGAACCGGGCCAAGTCGGAGCTGAGCCGACTGCAGCAGGAGGAAACCCAGCTGGAGCAGAGCATCCAGGCCGGCAGAGTCCAGCTGGAAACTATCATCAAGTCTCTGAAATCCACGCAAGATGAGATCAACCAGGTATTTCTCTGGGGGTGGGGTTCCTGCCGTGCGCAGCTGAAGCCAGGGGTCTTCTGGCGTCTTCTGCCCAGCAGAGGGTAGTGCCGGGGGCAGTCACATCAGCGCATGTGACTAGCGAGTGTCTGCGCTGCCGCTGCTGGTTCCCTTTGCGCCCACCCCCATCATCTGTTAAAGTCTCTTGTCCGGTGGCGCCGGCCTGGAGGTGCGGTGCTGAGCCGGGGGGGGGGGGGGGGGGGGGGGGGGGGGGGGGGGGGGGGGGGGGGGGGGGGGGGGGGGGGGGGGGGGGGGGGGGGG
>CAUYRT010060560.1:0-33892 GCA_963574885.1 Lepilemur ruficaudatus
ATATTTTAGATAAAGTATATTTTAATACATTTTAGTATTTTAATAATATTTACTACACCAAAAATGTGCCTATGCTAGCAATTTTACTTTAAAATGTTTACCTTTGAGTCACTCTCACTCTTGTGCTTGAGACGTTTACAAGGATTTTAACTTAGTAGGTATTGTAACAGTGAAAAACTACAATAAATATAACTCAGTAAATAAAAAAAAAAAAAGAAATATGGTCACTATTTTGACTTCTTAGGCATTTCCACAGTACTACTTTAAAAAACCACATTTACTGTATTTTATTAAATGGAAAATTTTGAAGCAAAATTTTACTCAACAGTCCTTTTTAACATTAATTTAATACTGATTTTGTGTCCAATACTGTTTTAGGGACTGAACATACAACAGTGAACAAAGCAGGCCAAAAAACCAACCAACCCCCGTCTTGTGGGGCTTACATCCTAGCAGAGAAAGGCACAAAGTAAACAAAGATATATTCTATGTAGTATGTTAGATGGTGATAAGTATTATGGGAAAAACAGAGCAGGTAAGAGAACAGAAATACACAGGGCAAGAATGGAAATTGTCATTTTAAATAGGGTGGCCAGGAGGGTCTTGCTGTTGAGGGGATGTTTGAGGAAGATCGGGTGGTGAAGAAGCAAATCATGTGGATAGCCATGAGAAGAGTGTTCAGGCAGAGGAGAGAGAACAAATGGAAAAAGCTTGAGGCTGGGCACGTCTGGAGTGTCTCAGAGACATCAGGGGAAACGAGAGAGGAGGCGAGTGCGCAGAAGTTGCAGGGGCCACGTTGTATGGAGTCCCTTCCAGCCAGTCGTGAGGACCTGGCTTTAGTTACCAGTAAGATAGGAAGTCACTGGAGGGCTTTGAGCAGAGGAGTAGCATCATCTTACTTAATTCTTCCAAGCTCACACTGGCTACTCTGTTAAGAATGAACTACAAGGTGATAAAGGGTAGAAGCAAGGAGATCAGTTAGGAAACTGCTGCAGTAACCGGAGCAAGAGAAAATGGTGGCTGGTACCAAAGTGTCAGTGATAGGATCCTGGATGTATTTTTTAACAACTTGATAATCTACTGGATGTGGGCTGTGTGAGAGAGAAAGAAAAATCAAAGATAGCCTCACGGGTATGAGAAGGATGGAGTTATTGTTTATGGAAGTGTGGAACATTTTAGGAGGAGAGAGAGTTTGGGAGCAGTAGTAGGGGTAGTTGGAGAAGTCTGGAGTGTTTGGCTTTTAATATTTGATATGCTTATTAGATTCCAACTCGAGATAATCAGTAACTGAATATACAAACCTGGACTTGGGGAATAACTGGAAATGGAAATGTAGGAGTCATTGGTGCACGAGATCTGGATGAGATCACCAAAGCCCCCAGTTTGCAGGCACATATTTTGTGACTGTCCTTCTTACACGTAGGATGTGGCAGACCCAACTTTGGGTCTATGGGCATTCCCTTCTACTCCAGCTGCCACGGCTTTAGATAGTTTGTCATCTCATAAGTCCTTTGAAGACTTAGCTGCCATTGATTTCCTGTGTCCAGACTTCTAGCTCGACCCAGAACTGAGGTCTCATAATATCTCAGTACTAGTCCAGGTTGAAGTCCAAGTTATCAGGACTAACATCAACAAAGAGGTTGAGTCCTGTACAGCAACGTAACCTAAATGTGTTGCCACCTCCCCCAACTCCCAGCCTCTAGGTGATTGTGAGGACTTAATCTTTTATTGAGTAATGTGGAAAGTAATTGGAGGGTTTTGAGCATAGGAGAGAGCTCACCTTACATAAGCAGAAGGGTCAGCAGTGCTGCAGTGAAGGAGGTTATTCTTCCTTCATCAATATCTGTATCACACCAGGTAGTAATCTGGGAGGGAGTATCTTTATTCCTAGACAGATTCCCTCCCATTTGTTGAATCAATAGCCTTCAAAATGTGTTGACCGATGAAATGTATGACTAGAAACCCAGTCACCATGTAAAACTTTCTTTCCATGGGAAAAGGGGGAATTTTGAAATTTTAATATTCAAGGTTTCAAAATTTTAAATGTTAATATGTTAAGTTAAAAATGAATAAGCCTCTGGCTTGTAAATGCCACAAAAATCTTTTGTGTACCAGCTCTAGGCTACATTTAGATGCACATGGCTTCACACACACTGATATTTTGTTGCCTGGCTTTCTCTGTGAACATTGTCTATATATATAAGAAATTCGCTTAGGATTGTTGGCTTTTTTCCTACCTGGCTAAGATAAATGTTCATGTTCTTGCTGAGAAAATGTATGGGATAAGATTAACCAAAAGAAAGCATGTGTTTCAGGATTCGAAGGGATGATGTACTAAATATTGTCTTTTATATTCTACAAACAGGAAGAGTAGTTCTGCATCTAAAGCCACTACAATGAGTGAAAATGTGAGTATTTTTAAGGCATATTTATAGAAGGGATATTTTTAGGGAATAGGGCAGGGAAATGAAGCAATTGTATGGAAGTCGTGAATTTTCACTTTTGTTCCCCCCTCACACCAACCATTCATCTTTTATTTGTGTTGGGAACATTATAATTCTTCTCTTCTAGCTATTTTGAAATATCCAATAAATTATGGTTAACTATCATTTCTCTACTGTACTATGGAATACTAGAACTTATTTCTTCTATCTAACTGTATTTTTGTACCTCTCATTTTCACTTTTAATACACATTTTTTTTTTTAAGAGACAGGGTCTTGCTTTTTCGCTAAGGTAGGTGTGCAGTGGCATGATCATAGCTCACTGTAGCCTTGAACTCCTGGATGCAAGCAATCCTCCTGCCTCAGCCTCCCAAGCAGCTAGGACTACAGGCGCATGACACCCTGCCCAGCTAATATTTTATTTTATTTTATTTATTTATTTATTTATTTATTTATTTTTTATTTTTTTATTTTTAAATTTAAAAAATTTTTCTTACGTACATTGCCCTTGCGAATATTTTAAAATATATTTTGTAGAGATGCGGTCTCTCTATGTTACTCAGGCTGGTCTTGAACTCCTGGCCTCAAGTAATCCTTCCTCTTCTACCTTCCAAAGTACTGAGATTACAGACATGATTAATATACTTTGTGTCTATCACTGGAATTTAGAAGGAGTTAAGTAAATGTTTGCTTCCTTTGCCTGTCTGGGATGTCATGATAAAGAAGCTTGGCGTTTGTAGAGCAGTTATAGAAAGTGAACTTTATATTGTTATTTTTTTCTCATGGTGTTTTCTATAATTAGTGTGCCTTCTTAGCATCACTAGGCCTGGCATTATCAGCTCTATTTGATAGACGAGGAAATTAAGACACAAATTCACACAGAATAACAGCTGCGGAGCTAAGACCTTTTGCTTCCTGGCAGCTTGACCAAGCAGATTGTTTCCAACAGATCTGTGGTTCTAGGACTCACCTTTGGTTATTTGACACACTTGGAAAATGTTAGGGCTATGCAATGTCTTAGTCTTTTTGGGCTACTATAACAAAAACACCATAAACTGGATAACTTATAAACAATAGAAATTTATTCTTACGGGTCTGGAGACTGGGAAGTTCAAGATCAAGGTGCCAGTAGATTCGGTGTCTAGTGAGGGCCCATTCCTAATAGATGGCACCTTCTTGCTGTGTCCTCACATAGTGGCTGGGCAAACAAGCTCTCTCCAGCCTCTTTTATAAGGGCACTAATTCCATTCATGAAGGCTTTGCCCTCCTGACCTAATCACCTCCTATAGGCCCCACCTCTTAATATTACTGCACTGGGGATTAGGTTTCAACATATGAATTTTGGGGGGACACAAACATTTAGGCAAGAGCATAGAATATCCTCTGCTATTATTGATAGGAATATTTCAGAAATATTTGAAAAGATGCAATAATTACTTAACTCAGATGGTTTATGGAACACAATTTAGACATTTGGACCCTTGTGCACTTTTATATTTGTAAACACTATGGTAAATATGTAAATGCCATCATTGCTCAGATTTTATAGCTTTTTGGATGGATATTCAAACTTTTGGACTATTTTTTAGGAATATAGTAGGGGGAAGGGGGTTTCCAGTGTTTTTAGAGGCCTAAGTCTTGTCTTGAGAAATGGAGTGTGGGTTCTCAGAAACCCTTGATAATCTGTCATGAGGATTCTCTTAGATTTCCTTTCAGTGCAGCTTGGGGTGGGTTGTGAACATCAGTATTTTTAAACACTTAAGTGATTCTAATGGACACTAGTGTTTATACCCCCTTACTGTTTCATAGAGGTTTTTTCTGTTAAAATTTGATTTTTAGAAATTATCTACTCCAGAAACTATCACAGAAGTCCCTTATTTTATAGTCTACTATACTGAAACCATTCTATTCTCTAGTGCTATTCTTTAACTAGGGGGCAAGCAGTATGTAATTCCATATTTGTTCCTACAGTTTATGGAAAGTACATCTTGAGTGTGGAATTAAATAATCTCATCCCTCTCTACAGTAAATAGCACTTTGTGGCTGAATGGAAAGAGCAAAGGCCTTTTACTTTTTCTTTGCTTTCCTTTTGGTTGCCTTCATCAATCAAGAGCCAAAGTCTTCTTTAATTCTATTTTGCTCTATAGCAGGGTTTCTCAACCTCAGCACTATTGGCATTTTGGGCCACATAATTCTTCGTTTTGAGGGGCTGTCCCGCTCATTGTAGGATGGTTAGCAATAGCCCTGACCTCCACCCACTAGATGCCCGTAGCATCCCTCTAACAAACACGTTTTTTCTCGCTTGAAATTCTAGTCCTACTTTACTCTCTGGGCAAAGTTTCAAAATACCTTATCTGCTAGGATTTAGTTATTTAATTTTCCATAAAATAGATTTAATTAAATATATGTTGGTTTGTACCTGTAAGTTTCTTACAGTAAATGTAGCTTGATATTCATAAGATTTATATTTCTTTAAATATGAATTAATACATTATGCTTAAACTTTTTTCTTTCTTTTCCTAGGATTTCAAGCACACAAAATCATTTATAATTTAAAAGATTCCACCTTTGAGATACACCAAAACCACAGTTGTTACAGAAGTCATTAAACTATTATAAAACTCTGCTTTGTCTTACATTTGCAAAAACAGTATATGAGGAAATGAAATTGGTATTTCATTATAATTTGTATGACTGCTAATTCACCTGAATTTGTTATTTTAAACAAATAATTCTGTCAACACCTAAAATATTGTCTGGCTTCCATGTCTGGACTGAGTTAAAAGAATCAAAACATTTTGTAATATTCTGGGTTTTGTGAAATGTTAACAATGTCCTAACTTCTAGAGAAGGTTACTAAAATATAGTGATTGTGAAGTTAATCCATAGATCATGAAAATGTAAACTGCACACACCCTCTGTGCAAGAGTCTGATTTAGGGGATTCAGAAAATACTCTGACAGATGCAAAAGGAACCTCTGGTCTCATTTCTACCAGAATCCTCTTTTCCCCCTTAATATAATCCTTCTTCTGCTGCTCATTTATCCACAGAGGGGAGGAAGTAGGGGTGAGTCTTATGCCCAAGGATTTTTGGCACTTTGTGTTTACTTTCATTTCTGAGAACCAACAGCAACATGAAAAGAAATACCTAATGGCTAGAGCTCACAGGTGTGCACCATAGGATTCAACTGCTATGTCACTGCTTTCTTCATTATACATAATTTTGATGGTCAAATACAAATCCCAGTGGCTCATTTCACCCTCAGAGCTGCTTGCTGCTGTTTCCTTTCCCTAAGACTGCTTTGAAGAGGATCAGTGACCTTGACATCAGAACTCAGCGCGGGATCCTACACAACCTTGCAGATACCTTTACCTGCATGAGTGGTGACTTCACATCTTTTTGTCTCTAAAAATTATGCGGTGAAATTCTGGGCAGGGCCAAGTCCCATGGGGGTGAGGGTTACCATCCTGCTTTAGGGAAAGCAGGGATACAGAGGGAAGAAGTAGTTGTCTACAAGGAAAATGAGATGAAAAAGCTCACTGTGAATCCCTGTGTCTGGCACCCCTCTTGAGACATAGAGGGCAGGCAAGAAATGACTGAAATGAACAGTAAGTCTGATCACCTGGCTTCTGAGCTGATTAACCACAAAAAGCCTCCAGCTAGTGATACAATGTGAAAGTTCCAATGATACATTTAACAGTAACAGTGATTAGGCTATGTTTAAAAAGCATTGTCATTTTTCACTTACTTTGATTATTCAATTCATAATCAAAACAAAATATGGCTAGGGTATATCCCGTTCTTCTGGACAAATCTGGAGGTCACTCTGAACATGGTGAAGCTATTTTCGAAGGAGTCTGCTCTTCCTACCCAATAGGCAAAGCAAATCTCCAGCATTCACTGAGCAAACAAATGGATTAAGCAGACACTGAATGCGTAGCATGTGCCTGGACACCAGGTCACCGGGAAGATGCCTGCTCCCCTTTTGACTTGTCTGTGGCATTTGTTGCTTCTTACTAGATCCCATCCTGAAGATCAGGCTTCTGTAATGTGGCTGTGCCCCAAAGGCCAAATTATTACCACATTAGTCAGCAAATACCTTTGTAAAATGCCAGATAGTAGATAAGCCATATGATTCCTATTGGAACTACTGGACTCTGCCATTGTAGCACAAAAGCAGCCACAGAAAATAAGCAAATGGGCATGTCTGTGTTCCAATGAAACTTTATTTACAAAAGCAGCAGGCACAGACAGGATTGGGTTCACAGACATAGTTTCCCAACTCATGGTGGTGAAGGATGGAAAAAAATACCTGTCTGACAAGCTTTTATAAGAAATCGAGCTAAATATTGCCTCTGCTTTGATTGGAAGATTTGCTTCAGTTTGAGGAATGCTTTCCTCTTGCATTGGCATATGCCTATGTGATTCTCGAAGATGCCTCTTCAGACATACCTATCATCACACAAGATCAACTTCTTCAACTTAAACCATACAAATCCATATTGGTGTGTGTGTGGGAAATATGTAGTGCCTTAGCTTTGCTAATAGATGAAAAGCTTATTTTTCAGACATCAAAGGCTAGCAGATTCATTTTATGCATCTAACACTCTCTTTGTGTCAAATATATATTACACATTCTCTTAAAATATTGTATACAGCTCGGTAAAAATCATTGCATAAAGAATGCTTTCTCTCACACAAAGGACATAATATTGGGCACTAATTTTCTAATTATTAAAAGTATACCTATGGGTCATTGGTGTCTAGACTTGTGTCTCCATTTGCTTTTACTTGAGAGACTTGTACACTAAATAGCTGGTAAAATCCCATTGTAATTCTGAGAGCATTTTATTTTCTTGCAGTGAATTGTGTTGTACAAAGATTAGGGTTCTAGAATCTTTGATAGCAAGTTTTGTTTTAATTTTTATTGTTGCTGTGTAACTAGAATTAATTTATTTTTGGTTGGAGCTTTAACCTAACTAAATCTGGAATGATTGTTTTTTAATACAACATCGCAAAGGACTTCCCTCATCCCACAGGTGGCTTTGTTTGATTAAATTCTACATTAATAAAAATAGCTGAACTTGCTAAACGTTTTAGCCCCATTTAACAGTGCAGGGGAAGAGGCATCCAGCTATTGTTGTGAAATAAAACCCAGGAAACTACACCCTCTTACCATCTGTAGCTACAAGGCTGCTCTTCAGCTGCTTAAGATTAGAATCTCATCATCTCTGTTTGGATGACTGCCAAGTTCTCAAATGCTGAGAAAAATGCTCTGAAAATAAAAAGCAAAAACTATTTATTGAACACTTTATATATATTAGAGGTGGGGGTGGGTGGGTGACGGTGAAGGTGTATAAAATCTTATCTCAACGATGCTATAACGTGGGCAATGTCACCACTTTGCAGACGAGGAAACAGAGAGTTAGTATTTGCCAAGAGCTGGTGAGTGAGGAGTCAGGGTCTGTGTGGACTCGGGTCCATCGGATCCGATGTTTTGGGATGTTTCCAGGATGTTTCACACACAACGTTTTTTTTTTTGCTACCCCCCAATATTCGTTTCTTGTGCTTTCTCACACTTTCTCTTAGTGCTCAGTAATCTCTGGCCCATCCATGGCCTCCCCGGTTTCACAGCCTACACGTAATACTTTTATGCCTTCCTTCCTCCTCCTCCCCATCTAAATACCATATTGAGCCATTTCATTCTCATCCACTTTCCACTAATGCCTAAATCTCAAATTCTATCACCACCATCTCCCCTTCCTATCTCTAAATCTCTCCATCTTTAACCTTCCATTTATTCATTGACTCCATCGTTCTTTGGCTTATTTGATTCTTTGATCAACTGCTGTAATCCTATTATCTCAGCATTTTGTTACTATCTTAACTTTCTTCTTCTGTGACCTTCCTCTCCCAAGAGGTTACCTCTATGTTAGTCACAATTTCAATCTCTCCTGTTCCAAAGGCTCATTTGCCCTCAAGTTCCTCCTTCCCCACACCACATCTGTCAGTTTGCCTGATTACTCTCTTGAGCAATGTCATCTCCCTTCTACTGCTGGCTAAAAATCTTGCATTCTTCCTTTACCTAATCTATCACCAAGGTCCACATTCCTTAGCCTAAAATTCAAGCCCTCCCAGTCTCCACACACACACATACATACCCCATCACTGTCACAACCTACCTGTTCTGCTACATGTTCCACTATCCTTTTTGGATGCCTTATGCTACCATCGAGCTGAACTATGGTGATTTTTATATTAATGACCCATCTTCCTCCTCCTCTATACATTTACTTATAATACTGCCTCCACCTGGAATACTAATTAGTCTAATCACAAGATGTGTAAATTCTATTTACTTTTTAAGAGACAGGTCAAAGTCCACTCCCTCTATGACAGCCTATTGTGATGGAAGAAATTTCTTTATTCTCTGAATTTTCATAGCACTTGATTGATCCTCTTATAGCATCTATTGGTTTTTGTCTTATAATACAGTTAGATATTTACATATCTGACACCCCTACCAATGGGGAAGCACTTTGAGAAAAGAACCATCTTTATAAGCCCCAAAGTATTTAACAGTATCTAACATGTAATTGGTATCTAATAATTGATGAATGTTTAAAATCAAAGGAACATTTGTGAAAGAACAAATGTAAAGACATTAATAACATTCTTCCAGAGATTTAGTTAGAATATTAATAAACTGCTGTGTTCTGTATTATAATCCAGTTTATTTATATTATACAAAGTTACACAAATTATTGCTCCATGAATGAAAGCTGGAAATTATTTTTCTCTTATCCTACTCTTTCAACAATTAGGTGTCCATTTTCATGCACTTCTTAAAAAGCTCAAAATATTTTTACAGCTTTCAAATTTTAAAATTTAATATTCCTTTCTTGTTCTGTAAGTTTTTAGAACACTTTTAGTAGTAATAACTTATCAGGAAATTCAAAGTAAACTATAAACTGTTGGTAATTTCTAACATTTATTACTTTTTATTATATGCCACATATAATACTTTCCAAAGTTACTTGACTAACTTTGGAAAAAATGTACATATTAAGACATATGAGAGTGTAAAATGTCTTTGTTCTACTAAAAAAGTGCTACTAAAAAGTGCTCTAAAAAAAAAAGTGAATAGTGTGTATCAACAAAGGACCTGTTTAACTTCTTTGAGATTGAAGGCTGTTTCAAAGCTTCATTTTATGATCTTTTTATTTTCAAATTTAAATATGCTACTTTTAAGTCTTCTTAAAGACAGTGTAAAAATTAGGATTTTCTAAGATCTGCAGTTGGGTTCATAAAGTTGCATATGCTTCTTCTCATTCACAAAGTTACTTTCCTTCCAAATATTTAACTACCAGGCCAGGCGCGGTGGCTCAAGCCTGTAATCCTAGCACTCTGGGAGGCCGAGGCTGGTGGATAGCTCAAGGTCAGGAGTTCAAGACAAGCCTGAGCAAGAGCGAGACCCCGTCTCTACTATAAATAGAAAGAAATTAATTGGCCAACTTAAGATATATGTAGAAAAAATTAGCCGGGCATGGTGGCACATGCCTGTAGTCCCAGCTACTTGGGAGGCTGAGGCAGAAGGATTGCTTGAGCCCAGGAGTTTGAGGTTGCTGTGAGCTAGGCTGATGCCACGGCACTCTACAGCCCGGGCAACAGAGACTCTGTCTCAAAAAAAAAAAAAAAAAATTTAACTACCATTGAATTATACTGAAATTGCAGTAGGTCAAAAAACTTTTCTAAATTTTTAAAATATTTTTTTCAGATACACAGTACACAGCCATTGTTTTTCTAAATTTTAGGACAGTATATACCAAAGAGAATTTTAAGAAGTTTTATACATAAGGATATAATATATTCATGTAACAGTATGTTAATTGGGACTTTTTCTGTTGCCCAAAGGCTGAAGACAGGTGTCCCACTTGGTAGAGAAAATGCCAAATACATTGGGTATAAATACCCCTTGGCTGTTCACAAAGAGACAGTGCTACCCTGAAATAATTACTCCAGTCTACCACTCCCTTTACTCCACCACACCATCCACATACAAGCTCAAGTGGGTATGGATGGATTAGGGATGGGAAGGAATAAGGGGAGAGAGAGGGGAAGAGAGGCAGAGAGACAGAGAGAATGAATTGTCCAAATTGTGTGATAGTGAACAAGTTTGTCAAAGTTACGAGGACTACTATTCCCCAACTCACCCCCAAGGCAAGTAAAGAGAATTTTAAAGAGAATCACTTGTAAAAACTGAAGGTACCTGCCAAGGAAATAGCTATTTGAGCAGATGCAAGAGTTGGATAAAAGTTATCAAGAAGAGGGGGAAGCATGGGAAGATAGTGAAGCACCTGTTTTCCAAGATTTTGTAGGTGAAGGACACGTGAGTTTCCAGTGGGTCCAGCAGGCATCACTGAAAGTAGTCGGCTTTGAGAATTCTTGCTAGTGTTTCAAGAGCAAACATCTGAAATGAGAGACTGTGGACATATAGTATTCCAGTGGGAGCTGAGGGGAGTTTGGAAAAGATGGAAAGGACCTCTCGTTTAAGGTAATCTATACAACAATTGAGGAAACCAACTACCCGAGACCCCCTTTCCTCATACATGCACCTTGTCAGAGAGCTAGCATTTGGAAGGCTACTACACCAGAGGCACCAAAACAGAAACCAAAAAGACCCCCCAAAAAACCCTACACTCAAGTAAGTAAAAACTGCCTAGAACAGAAGCCTTATTTGGTTATTATTAAAGGCAGCACTAGATAAGCAACAGACACAAGTCTCTTTCTAGTTCTCCCTACCTTTCAACTCAGATTTCCCTCTTCTTATAGAGACACCAGTCAGCTTGGATTAGGGCCCACCCTCAGGGTCTCATTTTAACTTAAACACCTTTAAAACCCCTGTCTCCAAATAGTTACATTGTTAGGTACTGGGGGTTAGGCGTCAACGCATGAATTTTGGGGAAACACAATTCAACCCATAACCACAGACAAGTGGGAAAAACAACAAAAACCCTCAAGATTTTAAATAGCCAGAATTCTGGGAGAAGACTGAGGTCTTCTGTCATAAACATGTAAGATGGTCCTAAATGGTAAGCACGGGATAAGGAGTGTACTGGCAGGCAGAAGCACCAGACAAAGCCCGGAGTTTGCAGAGTTGGTGCAGTCTTGACAAAAAGAGGAGGCGGCTCTGAGGAAGATGAGGCTTTGGAGAAGATCCATGACAAACAGAATCACTAGAGTAGCTCAGCTGGAAAAGAAGGAGCACTTGCCCGACCAAAATTTAGATATACGTGCATAGCCCTATTATATAGGCCTGGAGTGGGGCAACTCCTGCAGTTAATCACAAATAGAATCCCATTTCAATAATCAACGAAGAGACTGGGGTATGGCAAACTCCACATATTTGTGAGATAGATAAAAAAAAATGTGTATAAGATAAATAGGCATAAGACTATAAAAGGTAAAATTCAACTAAATTTTAAGTGCAGAGGGAGGAAAAAGTCAGTTTGTTCTCTACTGACTGGCAGGTCATGGGAGGTTAGAGAAAGGCCCTGAACAACTAGACTTCCTTAGTTACCTGTAAATACTGCCATAATTAAACATCAGATACTATTTCAGTGCCTACAATTATTTAAATAAAAGTAGCTCAACTAATCCATCATTGCTCAGCTGCATTTGCAAACTGGGCTGCTGCTTTTACTACTTTACCTTCCCCAGTTCCTTCCTTACATATGTTATTAATCACACCTATGCCATTAGAAAATATGTGTGGATCTTTCAAAACGGTATTCCTCACTACGTTTGACTTCAGCTATGGCATGCCACAGTATAAATATATTTCCTTTTAAGTGAGCTAAATCTGATAAAGGCGGCTATTTGTTTACTTCACCTTTTTAAAGAAAATCTTTAAAGGTTTATTAAGATCTACATTTATTGAAAGATCAGAGCTATTGTCAGATATAAAAAGGCGTGGCTTCCTTTTAAAAAAATACTTTCCTTGAGAGCCATCTATAGTTACTGAAATTTTGATGGCGTCTGATATGCCACTTATCCAGGACCTATCTGCTGGATCTTTTGTTACTTGGACAAAACAACACCATACAGTTTAACCTTTTAAAGTTAAGGTCCTTTGTACAACTCTCCTTCTGCTTTGTCCCCACCATTCCCTCCTCAATCTATAAAGAACTGTAATAGACTGTGATCTGCAAGGAAAGATGAAGGACCTGGAATAGTGAAATAAAAGCATCGTGAGGAGATGCTTTTAAAAACATGTGAGGAGATGAAGTTAAAACATAATGGATGTTCCTGTACATATTAAAAATTATACTTAAATTTCCTGAGAAAGCTATGTCAAAGGATTTATAAACCCTTTCTTAATATTCTAGGAGAGAGTGTAACATCCCTCCACAATAAACATTCCCTTAGGTAAGGGTGGCTCACCTCAGGCAGTAAGTCTCCGTCTCTAAAAGGATACCCCTGCACACTCAGAAGAGTCTGGCAGGGTTATGGGCAGACTGTGCCTAATTTATCCAAGGTCTCTGACTGCTTCACTACAATAAATGAAAAGATTTAAAAACAAGACTAAAACACAGAATTCAATACACTCAACATCACCCAATAATTTATTTGGAAACAGAATTAAAAGAACATTTGACAATTATGAAATGTATGTTTATTCTGAAACTTCTGATTAGTTGTACATGTACATGTAATCCATGACAAATTACCAGATTAATTTTACTTTATTTCTTTAGGCTGGGGGTTTGTCGAAGACTTCAAATTGAGGCTCTAAGAAGAAGGAAAAAAAAAAAGTTCATGCTTAGCCATATTACAATAACATGCATTATCTAGAATGCTTCAAGATTTAACTCATCAATCTTCTGAATTTTTTTAGTGAATATCTACTGTTTTTAAATATCTACATAGAAATATAACAATAGCTAAACATTTATACAATACTTGCTACGTGCCAGGCTATTAATTGACTTTGCATATATTATGTCATTTAACTATAACTATCATATGAGGAAGATACTATAATTCTCCCCAAATGTCAGATGAGGAAACAGGCACCAGTTAACTATCCAAGTTCACGCTGCTAGTAAGTGATATTGTCAGGATTCAAGATCAGGCAGTTTGATTTCAGATGCCCACCAGTTAGTCTCCATGTTATATGATCTCCTACACCAAAGGCAAACATTTATCCAGAGTTTTGCATACATGAGTCATGGTTCTAATAAATTCACATGTAATTTTCATTTAATCCTCTAAATAATCCAAATAATTATAAATATTCTCCACTTAATCCCCCACAAGAACAAATCTGTAATTAAAGAGACTTACCTTCAAATTTGAAGCTAGGGAACGTATTCATATCTGCTTTACCATACATTTGCTTAAGCTTAAAAAGCTCCTTCTCTAGGTCTTGCTGATACTCTGGGCCAGCATCAACAGGTCCTCCAGATGCCCTGTTGTATAAATGAGCAAATAAAAACTAATTTTATTCACTAGTTTACAAAAACAAATTAACTTTCACCATCAAGTTTCAATAGACCTTTAAAGGTGTTCATGTAGGGAAAAAAGATTTCTCAGAAAGAAAACAAGTACTTCCACTTGAATTTCGATTTAACTAGTTTAATGGGTGAGATTTCAACATAAATGAGATAACTTCAAACAAATCTCTAACATTCTAGGTTTGTTAGTGTGAAGGACACTTATTAAGTTAGAACCTCTGAGGGTCTAAGGTGCAATAAGGTATAATGGTTAAGTCTGTGAGCTCTGTGAACCAGTCAAAGACTGGTTCCATCTGATTATCAGTTCTACCATTCAGTAACTGTATAAACCAGAGGGAGGCACTAAGCACTTTAAATTTTAGTTTCCACATCTAAAAACGAAGGTCCTACCAAATGAGGGTGTCAAGAGAATGAAAGAGAAAATGTACATGTACCACTTGGCATAGTGACTGGCACACTGAGCACTCAGTACATATCCACTATCAACTGCTTTAAATCAGCCACTGCTAGATGGCTTTTAGTATCTTTAAGTCTTCATAATAGGGGTCTATCAAAGAAACAAATTATTTCCTACCCTCTGAGATTGTGCAATTTAGAAGAAAAAAATTACATGCTCACAAACATTTACTTTCTAAGGGAGTTATACAATGAGCTTCAAAGACATAGTTTAACAAAAAGCTATTCAAGTTGAGGAGAAGATCATTTTTGCTGAGCTCATCAGGGAAATTTTCATTTAAAAAAGGTGGCACTTGAGATAAATCAGGCATCCAGGGCTAGATTTTATTTTGAGACCTCCTAAGACTGAAAAAGCAAAGACATGGAGGTGGTGAAGCATTGCTGTATGTGGGAAATACTAAGCAGTCTAGATAGAAAAACCAGCAGAACCCACATCATGAGAGGCTTAGCACATTAAGACTGGGAATTTGTATTTTATTTGCCAAGCAATAAAATGATAAAATTAGAATTATGTTTCGGAAGATAAATATAGTATCATGGAACAGAAGCAGGGCCAATTAGGTCTAATTAATCCTTTGAACAAATTGTTCTGTTTTTGTCATAAACATTATAATGGATGATGTTATAAACTTTAAAAATTTATAAGTGAAAATTCCTTCAAGGGTAATATTTTTACATATGCCTATGATCAAAGCATGGAGTCTTATTTATGTTAAACAATTTCCACAAAAAATACACAAACAGCTCCAATTTAAGAACTTGTTCATGACGTTTCTTAAGGGTCCAATTTTCCTTTAGATCAGCACTATCTAATAGAACTTTTGTGATATTAGAAATCTATATCTGCACTATCCAATATGGTAGCCACTAGCCATATTGAGCACTAGAAGTATGGCTAATGAGATAAGGTACTGGATTTTTATTTACATTTAATTGTAATTAATTATAAAATTATTCAGTAGCCCACATGGGTAATGGCTACAGAAGGAAGTGGACAGTGCAGTTCTACACAGAGCCTTCAACGAGACACTCTAATACTGGTTACTAATGGATGACGGTTATTATAAATTTAGTATGCTCTGTGATGATAAAAAGGAGTCAGAAACCATCTACTTCCTCAACTAAATGTAAGTCTCAATGC
Source organism: Lepilemur ruficaudatus (assembly GCA_963574885.1). Lineage (NCBI taxonomy): Eukaryota > Metazoa > Chordata > Mammalia > Primates > Lepilemuridae > Lepilemur > Lepilemur ruficaudatus. The sequence goes on from CAUYRT010060560.1 coordinate 15,558, forward strand.
CTATCTTATTTATTACTATATCCTAGGCTGCAGCATGGTGACTGGGACAAAGTAGGCACTCAGGAGATACTTATTTCATTTAGCAAATACTAGGCACACTAATTTATCGAATTATTTACTCTTTACAATATCTTATGAGATGGTTAAGCACTGTTATTATTATCCCCATTTTACATATGGGGAAACTGTGGTATAGAGGTTCAACAACCTGCCCAAGGTCACAGAGCTAGTAAGTAGCAGTGCTGGATTCTAGCCCAGGGTCCATGCTTAAAACACCTCTCTGTGCTATCTGCAGAAATAAATGAATGTCCCATAAAACATTCCTTAGATTTAAGGTACATCTAAGAACTGACTTCTTAATGGACAGGCTTTTAAGGACAGTTAAAATGCAAATAGCACCAATACTAAGAAGCACCACCTACGGACACTCAAAATTCCCTGACCAGGCCAGCATACTTGCTTACTGAATACTGTGATTTTTGGCAAATTCTAACTTTCATTCTTGGTTTTCTCATATATAAATTTGGGATAAAATCTATAGAGTTGTCAGACTTTCATAACTATGTCTATAAAGCACATGGTACCTTATTACATTTTAATCCCTTCACCATCTCTTTCCTCCTTTGTTTTGGTTATGGCAACACCTTTTTGTTAGTTACCTTGTCTCAAAAGTCTGTCTGCTTTGATTGCTTTCTCTTCTCTACCTCTCCACCAGCTCACCAAGACCAGTTCTCAGTGTCTCTGTCAGTGACTCTGTCACTTTTATAGTACCACTGCTATCAAGTGGAGGTTCTCACCAACTACTGCTTGGATTATTACATTTTCCTAACATGTCTGTCTTTGCTCTCTTCTCATCCTCATCTTACAATAAACTGATTAAAATTATGTTCCCAATTCAGAATAATCTTGTTCCACCCCAACCATCCTGTTCAAAAACCTTTAATTTCTCACAAATGCTTATCACATGGTATCTTAATTGCCCAGTCCACAATCAAAGCTTTTCATAATCCCTCATTCTAATCTCATGCCATCCTTAGTGCTCACTATACTCCTCATATGTCCTATACTCCAGGGAAAGAAAATTACACAAGTCCCCAAATATATCTTATGCTTTCTATTATAGTTTCCATGCCTTAGCTCACACCATTCTTCCTCCTGAAAGATATTCTCCTCCTAACCCCATTTATCCAAACTTCATAGCAATTGGTCTTAACCTAAAGGAGACCCCCGGGTATAGATGTGCACTGACAGTCCTTTGCAGGTTTGAGAACTCTCTTCTTTTTTTTTGAGACAGATTGTCACTCTGTTGCCCAGGCTAGAGTGCCATGGTACCAGCCTAGCTCACAGCAACCTCAAACTCCTGGGCTCAAAAGATCCTCCTACTTCAGCCTCCTGAGTAGCTGAGACTACAGGCATGTACCATGACATCTGGCTAATTTTTCTATTTTTAGTAGAGATGGGTCTCATTCTTGCTCAGGCTGGTCTCAAACTCCTGACCTCAAGCAATCCTCCTGCCTCAGCCTCCCAGGGTGCTAGCATTACAGGTGTGGTGAACCACCACACCTGACCAAGAGAACTCTTTCAAGCTATAAGCAAAATCATGTGAGCAAATTCTTCACTTTTAATTGGGAAGACAATCCAGAGGATCATTCATCCCTCCATGAGATTCTCAAGAGAGATGAATGACCCCAAACACTGCCTTCAACACCAAGATAAAACATTAACTCTTTCAAGAAGTTTTCTACAATGCCTCCAGCTACAAAGGAATAATATTATACTTCCTATGAATTCCCCAAACACTGAATGTGTCACTATCTTAGCACCTAACCCATTTTACCTTATACTGTATTTACTTGCTTACAAGCTTGCTACCCTTTTCAGATTTCAAGACTATTGTGGAAATGCAGTGTGGCCCACCACAGTTAATAGCCCAGTGCTATGCACACAGTAAACAACTAAATGAAAGAAAATGAAAACTTTGAATTGATGTATACAACTTTCCCTAAGAGTTGAGGGTGGGACCTGATGATAGCTAAGGTGGTCACTCATTTCCAAAACCATGTAGTTCTGTAATCTTGTTTTTATAGACGTGCTTTATGCCATTTCAGTCTGTTTTGTCCTCTGATATTCCCAGAGATATAGAACTATGGAGGAAATAGACTTAAAAAATGCTATATTGATATATTTCCCCCAAATTATGATGTCACAGGGCACTAAATTGAGAGTTAAAATACTTTGATGATATACTCTTCTCCAATTAGTTTTATAATCTTAGGCTAATCAATGTCTAAGGGGCTTATTTTTTTCAAATATAGTTGCTAAATTATTTCCAAAATCCTATGTACTTCTATGAATTGGCTTAGTTTAAATAAATGACATTATTTAAGGATATATATGAAAACACGGTAGATTTAATAAGATTCTCCCTTGGAACCCTTATACAGAAGACAGAGTTTGGGACTTTAAAAAAACCAAGATCAGGAGGCCGAGGCAGGCGGATCGCTCAAGGTCAGGAGTTTGAAACCAGCCTGAGCAAGAGCGAGACCTCATCTCTACTATAAAATAGAAAGAAATTGATTGGCCAACTAAAAATATATAGAAAAAATTAGCCGGCATGGTGGCGCATGCCTGTAGTCCCAGCTACTTAGGAGGCTGAGGCAGAAGGATTGCTTGAGCCCAGGAGTTTGAGGTTGCTGTGAGCTAGGCTGACACCATGGCACTCACTCTAGCCCGGGCAGCAGAGTGAGACTCTGTCTCAAAAAAAAAAAAAAAACCAAGATCCTTATCTTCTTTTTTAAGGGCATCTAATGAACCTCTACGTCAGGGATCAGCTGAGGGAAAGTCTGACACTTTCAAACACCAAGTGTTTTTATTACCATCTTTAAACTATATACTTGGAATATTTATATTTACACTGTGGATGATTATCTACCCACTTACTGTCGCTTAGATCTGTATTCTCTAATCTTGTCTACGAAGAGTTTCTGTACAGGATCAAGTTCCTTATTAAACGCCACTGCTGTAACACCAATGTTCCTCCGCAAATGGACTGAGACTGCTGATCGAATGACAGAGGAGAACCTGAAGAGCCTCTGAAGAATCATGGTGATTCTGTGTTACTGAAAACAAGCATCAGATATGTTAATATACTTATTGGAGAACACCTCTAAATATCATAAAGTGCAGAGGTCCCCAACATTTTTGGCACCAGGGATTGGTTTCATGGAAAACAATTTATACACAGATGGGGGTAGGGAGCAGGGATGGTTTCGGGATGATTCAAGTGCATTACATTTATTGTGCAGTCAAACCTCTCTGCTAGTGATAACCTGTATTTGCAGCCATCCCCAGCACTAGCATCACCGCCCCAGCTCCACCTCAGATCATTAGGCATTAGATTCTAAAAGTAGCTTGCAATCTAGATCCCCTGAATGTGCAGTTTCCAGGAGGGTTCGTCCTCCTATGAGAATCTAATGCCACCCTGATCTGACAGAAGGCGGACCGTATGTAGTGATTCGAGCATTGGGGAGCGGCTATAAATACAGATGAAGCTTCACCCACTGGCCAGCCGCATACCTCTTGCTGTGTGATCTGATTCCTAACAGGCCATGGACTGGTACTGGTCCTTGGCCAGGGGGTTGAGGACCACAAATATAGTAGAAATCTCATTCTAATTATAGAACTAAATCAAACCAGAACTCAGCCTACTCCTGACCACAGTTCCCTCCCTCTTTATTCCCCATTGCAAGTTTTTTGGTTCCTAACGAAAAGGCCCTAGAATCCAGGAGCAATTAAGTACAACTCATGCCTGAGGTTCTACTAGGATTAGAGCAGAAAGCAAGCTCAAAATCTGGGATGGGGTGTTTCTTCTCCCATGAACTTAGTCTTGAACTAGACTCTAGAGGAAGCAGTAGAGGTAGGCTTTTAGAATACTGCCTACCCCCATGATGAAAAGAACACTAGTCTCAAACTAATGTACCAGGTTTCCTTGATGTCTACAAAATGTCAAAAGAGAGCTGAGCAGGGAAACAAGACAGTTGCCGTGGCCAGGAATGATAACCCAAAAATCTGTACTTAGAAGGCCCATAGGAAGAGAAACTGCTCTGCCTGTTAATGACTGTGGGATTCTATAACAATCAAATCAAAGTCCAGAAGAGCCAGCAAGGAAACATACCAACCAGCCCAAGTGAGCCACGCAACGAGAGGGGAAGACCAGGTGGTACAACCTTATCAGTGAAATAGAATTTGTAAAGAAGATGAAAATCTGAATTTTAAAAATAAGGACTTAAAGAATTCTAAGTCCTTAGACTTCCTGAAGCTAAAAGATATTACTTTCTAAGAAATTTAAGTGGATAAATTAAAGGAGAGAACAATCCCTATTGAGATTTGATTTAGTGATTTAAAGATTAAACATAAAACATATTCCGTATTATAACAAATACATGCAAACAGGAACTCAAGAAGAAAACGAATAGATAAGAAGGCCATAAATAATTAAAAGAAAACTTCCCTCAAATTAAGACTGAGTTTATAAACAAAGGATTTACCAAACTCTATGTTGGAATGGTGACAAAAATCTCACACCTCAACACAGCTTGGTAAAATTTCTGAATCTTTAAGTGAAATCTTGATATGCTAACATACTGACTAATAATAGTAATCATCATCACAGTGACACTGGACTTCTATTAAGTTATAATAGGGGCCGGACGCCGTGGCTCACGCCTGTAATCCTAGCACTCTGGGAGGCTGAGGCGGGAAGATCGATCAAGGTCAGGAGTTTGAAACCAGCCTGAGCAAGAGTGAGACCCTGTCTCTACTAAAAATAGAAAGAAATTAATTGGCCAACTAAAAATATATAGAGAAAATTAGCTGGGCATGGTGGTGCATGCCTGTAGTCCCAGCTACTCGTGAGGCTGAGGCAGGAGGATCGCTTGAGCCCAGGAGTTTGAGGTTGCTGTGAGTTAAGCTGATGCCATGGCACTCTATCCCGGGCAACAGAGTGAGACTCTGTCTAAAAAAAAAAAAAAAAAGTTATAGGATTAGTGGCGGGTACAAACTTGTGTTACTGGTCTAAATATAGAAATTGGGAATAAGTATTCACAAACCTTTACAATTCAAGTAATTTATGCCTGTTAAATTTAAAAATAAAAAAATAGAGCTTGTATTTTGTGTGACTTCATTTTTTCATCTCATTTTTTTGGTAATTCATTTTTTTAAAATTTTTATTTATTATTTTTTAATTTTTAAATTTTTTTGTGGATATGGGATCTTGCTATGCTGCCCAGGCTGGTCTTGAACTCCTGGCCTCAAGTGAGCCTCCCACCTTGGCCTCCCAAAATGCAGGGATTATAGGGGTGTGAGCCATCATGCCCGGCCTGCTAACTCATTTTTTGCTGTATTCTTCAAAAGTATCCACAAGAGTGGGGCACCAGGGGGATGGTCCTTTACCACTGACAGTTTGAGAAGCACTAGCTAGAAGATTTCTTCTCAAACAGGGGTGGGGGTTGGGGGAGATATTATTCCCCAGGAGACATTCAGCAATGTCTAAAAACATTTTTGGTTGTCCTTACTAGGATGAGTGCTACTGGCCTCTAATGGTTAAGAGGCCAGGGATGCTGCCGAACACCCTATAATGATAATAATAACAGCATGCCACCGCCACCACAAAGAATTATCTGGTCCAAAATGTCCATAATGCCAAGGTTAACAAACTCTGGAACAACATTTAAAAACTATCAAAAGAAATCCTACAATCAACAAGATATACTTCACCTGACAGAATGAAAACAAACTATTTGAAGTCATTACATCACTCTTTACCCCATTAGAGAAAAACACTTGAGAAAAGACTATAAGCAAACAACAGATGACAGTATAAGGTGCCACTTATTATCAATCCCATTTTCACATATACAGAAACTGATGCTTGGAGATTAACTTACCTGAAGTTACACAGTTGAATCTAACTCAACACAAAGACACAAAAAAATAGTGCACAGCTCAGCTTACTTTTCCTTCTGGCAACCTAAGGACACACTTAACATTCAGCAATAAGTTCACTTGACACTAGTTCAGCCCTAGGTATTTTGCAAAGTACTTCCGTATATTTTTTCCCCTTGTACACTTACAGCAATATCCTTAAAGAGTTAGAGGAAGATGTTCTTATCCCTGCTTTACAGATGGTAAAACTACGTGTAAGAAAGTTTACTGCCCGTAATTCCACAGTTAATTTGCTCTAAGTCTAACTAAATGCAAAGATGTTATTCCTCTTGTAACATAGGTGAAATCCATTTTCATATTTTCAATCACCTATCATCCAAGTCCTAATGATTCCTAAATCACATCTCTAATTTTGGTCTTTCCCTGAATCCCAAACCTATATACTGTATTCAACAACTGTCATCCCTCTTGTAAGTCCTCCGAACTTGTCCAAAAATAAACACATACTCTCATAGCAAAACTTGTTCCTTCTCCTTTTTTTTCATTTTTTCACTAAGTAGTGAGTGTGGATTGTCCAGTCACGCCGAAAACCATGTCATCACACAGACAGGTGTAAAATACCATCTGTGATAAATTCTCTATTCGAGTACTATCGGGTGCCAGGAGCCTGTGATTATATTTGACATTAACAGACAGACTGGGGAAGGCAATAGCAAGAAAAGGGTATGGTCGTTGCAGAGGCCTTGTAGTGGGAGGAAGCATGGTTCTCCCATTTATAATGACAGCCCAACCTAAGGTTAGTCCGTTCGCCGCCTCTTCACTGCATATTCCTAAAATAACACCACTGTTTTTAGGTGGGACGCAAACTTTCAAGATGATTATTACTCTTTTCCCTCTTATGGTGCATGTCCCGCGTGTCCGGGGTGGGCAGGCCTGGCCACACACCTGTCCCGCCCCTCTGACCTTGGGCTGCCCCAGCCAGGCTGCGGGCCCGGGACTCGCCCTTCCCCCACCACGCAGTCCCCCGTCCCCCGGCCTCCCTGCTTTCTGCGCCTCCCCGGTTTGTCCTCAGGGGATATTATCAGTCTTATTTATTGGGTCTATGGCAAACTCCAAGGCCTAAAAGCGCCGAGGTCAGCTGTGACCTCGGGCCAGGACGTGAAGTTGCTCGAGAAATTGGGCTACCTCTCTTTCTAGTAGAGCAGAGGTGACAGGCAGCCCGGGCCTCGTGAGGACACCCAGAACTGGAATCCCAAGAGGCCACGCTGGACTAGCTACCCTCCCAGTCACCTTGCGCTCAGTCCCGAGCTGCCAAAGCCACCGCCGCCGCCACCGTTTTACTTCCGGCCCTGGCTCCGCCCCTCCCACGCCTACCCGCCATCGCTATGCATTATGGGTCGCCGTTTCAGTCGGTCGACGCTCACCGGACAGGAAGCGTCTCGGAGATAGTCTGCGACCGGACGGCTCTAGGTGAGACAGAAGCCAAAGAGGAGGAGGAAGTGGAGGGTAAGTGCTTCCGGGTCCCCTGGCGAAGCTTCCGCCATCTTTCCTCCGCCTAACTTGACCCGCTGTTTTTTTCCCCACCTCTTGGAAACTTTGCTCAATACGCATGCGCACCCTGCCTGGCCTTTTCCCCTAGTTCAAGCTCCCCCCAGAGTCAGGGTCCTCTTTCTTAAGGCCGTTGAGGTGTATGATTGTGCAAGGAAAGTGAGACTGTAAAACAAAGCAGATTGGGGCGTTGTGCTTCTCTGTGTCTCGTGAGACTCCGTTGCCGTGGGCGTTTGTTTCGCGCACCCTGCTGGGAGTTGTAGTCCTGGACCCGGGGGTGCCTGGGAGGCGGGAGGGGGGTTGGGGTTTCTCGGCGCCGATTCCGCGGGAAGGGCCCGGGGGCCTCACACTTCGAGTCGTGGGAGCCGCAGGTCTTACCCGGAGAGACGCTGCACGTGGAGCCCGCGCCGCTGCCGTTCCCAGCCGGCTCTGGAGCGCGGGCGGGGGCAACAGGGCCGATTCCGGAGCGGGTGAGTGCGGCCGCGGGGGAGGAGGGGAGCGCGGGCCCGCGCGGGCCGGCCTCGTTCCGGGGCCTTTTCCCCCGCAGCGGCCCCCCCGCGGCCGCCTCTGTGTTTTGTTTCCGCTGGTCCCCGGCGCTGTGACTCCCATTTCCGTTCGTGGAGACTTGAGGGAGCCGGCTGGGGAGGGGCGGGAGAGGCTGTGCGGGGAGCGAAGGGGAGGGGCAGGGGGCGAGCGGCGCGGGGCCCCGGGGGACCGCGCGCTCCCGGGTCCTGGGCCTTACCTGTCGCCTTGCGCCGCTCCCTCCGGTCCCTGTCCCCCCTCGCCTGTCTGGAGTCCGTGGCCGTCCTCAGCCTTCGCAGTCGGGATAGGGTCCTGATGCCCCCGGGATTTCAGAGGAAGATGCAAAATCGGCCTCAACGCCCAGTTCAGTGGTCCACTCACTTAAAATCCATTTGTCTTTCTAGAATTGTCTCACAGTTGCACCAAAACAATTTATTATCGTACATAGTATCCATCTTTTTTTTTTTAAGCGACGACGTAAACCAAGGATTAGTGTAGCTTGCCAACTTTTAAAGTTTTTTGTGTACTAGGAGATAAACCATGTGTGCGTCTTTGGATTTAGGGATCCCGATTTGATTAGGTTGACGGCAGAGAGGACAGTGCCTAATACCGCATTGCAAGATGACAAGTAGTAATTTAGAAATAAAATTCACTTTATGAGTGGGTTCCACTAATAATAGCAGTAGATCTGACTCGTGGGAGGAGCAAAGATTTAGAAGGCTTCACCTGAGGGAAGTGTAGAACGACGCAGTGATAACATTTTTAGGCACTGTGTAATCTTTAACTTGAGAAGAAATTGGTCAACTCTTAAGCAACTATTTTAAAGGAGTAGCCTCTCTCTCAAGGTTTGATGCAGGTTTTCCAAGCTTATTTATCTTTAGATGTATCCTGGCATAGAGTGGACTTAAGTCATGGATTGTATATACAGGAACATATCACGAGGGGTATATGGTCACGAAATAACAAAATAAATAATGACCTAGGTGTAAAATTGAAGCAAGTCAGGAGACTAAGTACTAATTTAAAACTGTTAACTTTAGTCTTTCTTTAGCTCTTTATTTGTAAAGCTTCAAACTTACAGGAAATTGAAAAAAAAAAAAATACTGTAAACACCCATATGCCCTTTACCTGAGGGTCACCTACTGTTAATCTTTCACCGTATTTTGTTTGTCTGTTTTCGTGTGTGTATACATACATGCACAGAGAGGTTTATGAGCTTTACATTTTCTTTACTGTTGACTTTATTTCCTAAGATACTTGAAAGCATTTGTTAGCTTGGAAGAATGTGCAGTTGAACATGCAGGTACCCCGAGACTGCACTAATATTTATATCATATATCGGGAATAATTGTCCTAAGCTCTGTAAACTAATAATGCATTCCAATGAAGACCAACAATCTTCAAATTTATTCATAGTTCCAAAAGCGAATGTTAAACATTACCTGTTTTAAAAGAGAAATTCTAGCATTTCCTAGAATTTTTAGTTAAACTCAAGTGTAGTTTGTATCCATCTTGTCAAAGGTTCTGAACCCCAGGTTAGATTTAATCTAGCAAAACCAGAGTGTTAATGAAAGGATGCGAAGTTGTTCTGTGTAGTTATGAGGGGAGCAGCCCTTAGATGGAGAGACTCCCAGCAGTTGTCTCATCTCCGTTTTCTTAAGTATTGACATAGAATCCCGGGGGATTGATTCCAGAAAAAGAGCTAAGACCCTCTCAAGAACTGATACAAAAAATTTGGACTATTTCCCAAATCTCTCCATTGCTTCTCTAGGCCAAGTTTAGAGAACTGGGGGAGAGAGAGAGAGAAAGATCAATCAATTAAGAGACTGAGTAACATGATTTTTCTGCGAAACGGTATGGGCTTTATTTTTTTTTTTTCTCTATTTTGGCACTTTTTAGGGACTGGTTTATGACTTTGGAAGGTCATAGGATAAATTCCTTTTGAACAACTTCCTATTTTAGTACTTATATCAGGGGAGCCTTATATGTCCGTGCTGATAAACTATTAGGGCTATTTCTCAGCCTCTGGCTATCATACTTCATATGCTTTTCTGTTTTGCCAAAGTTCCCAGAACATATATGTTTTCTAATCTTTTTTTAAAAATTGGTTATGGAGATGGAAATGAACCTCTTTATAAGTCCTGAAAATAACAGATCTTTAAAGTGCTATTCTGCTATAAACCTACTGTCCTCACTTTTTTCTATACAGAGCAGTTTTTAGAACTTATTTATTAATTTTGTGTGGACATTATTTCCTTGTTTCAAACTGGTACTAAAATTTCATAGTGTGTGCTTTTCCCACATTTTATTTCATGGATACTTTCTCACCATGGGTACCTGGGATTAGCACCATCTTCCAGCTGTATCCAAAAAGGCTGCCCAGAACATCCTACTATCAAACAATTTGTGAATTTCTCTGGAAATCTTATCTAGGGGCAAAATAGCTGGGTCATAGGTATAAGCTTGCTTGATTTGTAAGAGCTGCTAGATTTTTTTCCAGAATATCTAGACCTGTCTTATGTCCCCAAGTCTCTACTTTTGTCATTTAACTTTCTAACGTTTGCCATACATACACAAGCTGCTTGTTTTAAATTGCATTTTTGAATGATTTGAATTTGAGCATTTCTTCATATCCTGAGCCATTCTGGTTTCCCTTTATGTGAATTTCCTTTTCCTATACTTTGCCTGCTATTCTAACTTTTCCTGTCTGGTTTTTTGGTTATCAACTTTAGGAGATTGTTGTCTATTCCATTTATTTGTCCCTTGTTGTTTTGGGGTATTGGAAATACTTTCCCATTGTGTAGCCTGTCTGTTGAACATAAATCTTAATTTTTGTGTAATTAAATCCCTCCGTTTTTCTCCTTATGGTTTCTGGTTTTGGAATATTATTTAAGAAATCGTTTTCTACCCTTAGACCACAAAGAGTCACTGCCATTTCCTTCTATTAGCTTCATAGTTTTACCTTTTATGTTTAAGCCTTTGTGGCATCTATAGTCCATTTTATGTAGTGTGAAATACTCCTTATAACATTAATTTTTTCAACACATATTAATGGAGTGCCTACTGAGGATAGGCATTGTGGAAAGTACTTTGTATAAATTTGTGAACAAATATCCCTGCTCTTCTGTAGCTTATGTTATCCTACATGATAGGTTCCTATTGGGCCACCATTTGTTTTACACCTTTAATTAGCACTCAGGGTGAATTCCACAATTTTACACATAGCACCTGTTAAGGAATAGGCTTTATTTGGGAAAAGGGAAGACTTCTTTCTTAGGCCAGCATCTGCAAGACAAGAAAACAAAGGTTCTTCATCCTTTCATCAACGCAAAAAGAAACCTGCTGGGGCCTAGACAGTCTGCTAGACTTCCATGGTCTATTCAAGTGGATAACATTACCCTCCAAGTGTGAGAGCAACCTTAATAATGTTGGAAAAATCAGATCACTTTTGTACCAGGCAGTCTAGATTTCAGTGCCAGCTATTTACAGACTAAGTTTTCAGAAAACCAGCTAGGCAATAGTTAGAGATGTTGGGACCTGAAGAGAGTTATAGCCTTTTCTGAAGTGGAAAAGAAGACTGTTAGTTTCCTAATGCTACTGCAAATTTAGTGGCTTAAAAACACCAGCTTATCGTCTTGCATTTATGGCAGTCAGAACTCTGAAATGGGTCTCTCTGGTCTAAAATTAGATGTTGGCAGGGCTGCATTTCTTCTAGAGCCTCTAAGGGAGAATCTGTTCTTTGTCTAGCCGTTAGAAGCTGCCTGTGTTCCTTATCTTATGGTGGCTTTCCTTCATCTTCGGAGCCAGTCAAGTTACAGCAGACCGGTCAAGTCCTCACATCGAATCGCTGGCTCTCTTCTTCCAGTTCCCTCTTCCACTTTTAAGGACCTTTGTGCTGGCATTTGGCCTACCTGATAATCCAGGATAATCTCTATATTTTAAGGTCAGTTGATTAGTAACCTTAATTCCATTTGCAACTTTAATTCCCCTTTGCCATGTAACTTATTTACAGGTTCTAGGTCATTATTCTGCCTACCACAGAGACTTCCATCCCTTGAGAAGTTGAGGTCCCTCCCTCTTCAAGAAGGTAGGGGAAGTCCCTGATCCAGACAAGCCAATTTAACTTCCTTTGGTCACTTTTGGACAATTTTTGCACTTTGATAAAGATCCAAAAGGGAAAGAAAGACAATAAATATCATAAACTAATGATATAGCATGCTAAAGGGCAAGTGCTATGAGAAGAAAAAGGGGTAAAAAAGAGAGATTACAGAATTCAATAGGGGTGGTCAGAGTAAATCTCATTGAGAAGATGAGATTTGAGGAGAGACTTAAGAGGTAAGGGATTTTGCCAAGAGAGCATTTTGGGGAAGTAGGATCCAGGCAGACTAAACAGTGAGAGCAAAGATCATAGGGCAGGAAGATGCAAGGACAAGCAAGGAGATTAGTGTGGGAAAGGGAGTCAGTGATAATGAGGTGGGGATGGGGGGAGATCATGTAAGGCCATTTTGGCCTCTGTAAAGTCTTTGGCTTTTACTGTGACTGGCATATCAAAGAAGTGATCCAGCTTCAGTTTTAAAGAGGCTGTTCTATTGACTGAGAATAGACTGTAGAAGGGCAAGGGCAGGCACAGGAAATCCTGCCAGGAAGCTGTTACAGTACTCAGGTAAGAAAAGTTGGTGGCTCTTGTACTAGTGTATTCAATACAGAGCCTGTCTTTGAGCAAACCATGGTTTGGTCCCACCTGGGATAATGTATACTTAGGTCAATACACCTAACATGTGACATTATGGAGCCACAGGTGGTTTAGCCTCACTGACCTCTGGATAGTGTTCATATGAGAGTGGGCTCAAAACAGGATTACTCTATGTAAAGCATTTGATTGCAGTGCCTGATGGCTCAATAAATAATAGCTATTAATAGGAATGAATATTTGAATTCTTTCTTGTCAAATGTTATGTGAACAAAGACTACTTTGCAAATGTTGGAATACCAAATTTCTTATAAGTCCAAGATAATGCCATTTTTAGATGTGGTAGTAAACTTAGAAAACTATTCTGAAGGTGCTCTGGACAAAGATAAATTCATTGACCTACAGTGAGGTAGTTAGTAACAGAACCTGGAACTTACAGAATTAACACTTTGGAAATGGCCACAAAGAAATACCATGATATGCAATATATACATTACTTAGCATTTTAAAAGTTATAATGCTTTGGTATCAATGGTCATTTAAAGCAGTAGGTAATAATTTTACATGAGATAATTAAAAACTGAAGTAGTGGTTTGTTTAAAATAAAACCACATCTGAAAAAATAAATCATTAAAAATTTTAGTGTGTGTAATCAGGGCAATAATATACATATCTATCAGTTGTTACTTTATTTTGCTGTTCTATGATTTTGCAATTGCATTTACAAGATATGTAATTGATAACACGGATCCTAGCCATAATTAATATATATATGTGTGACTCTATCAGTGCAATGCTTTGCAGTAAATTCTGCTAATAAGACACAACTTTTAGCTGAGCAATTATAGTTCATCTCCATGTTAAGCTTCAGGTTTAAATCTGTTATTGAGATTGTGAGTTGTTTTAGTATAGTTTTCACTTGATTTTGAAGCAACTTGAATTAACTTATTGACTGAGGTTGGGCAAAAATAGTCCAATGAATCCAATAGAATGATGAAGTTGGCATGTCAGGCTAATAAGCACCAGTTAAACAAAATGTTTATAAATGTCATTGTGGATTTTCTTTTACATGTGAAGATTACTTCTCCCTCTTCTGCTTGCCCTATGATTTTATTTGAATTGGGAATCTATTTGTGTATCATTTTTGTTTATGCAGATAATTTCAAAATGTTTTAAAATTTAACTCTTGCAGGACTGGTCTTTTGAAATACTTCAACCATGACTAAAAGAGAAGCAGAGGAGCTGATAGAAATTGAGATTGATGGAACAGAGAAACCAGAGTGCACAGAAGAAAGGTTGGTGTTTTCTGAATTTATCTTTTTTTTTTTTTCTGAGACAGGGTGTCTCTGTTGCCTGAGCTAGAGTGCAGTGGTATCATCATAGCTCACCATAACCTCAGACTTCTGGGCTCAAGTGATCTTCCTGTCTCAGCCTCCCGAGTAGCTGAGACTAAAGACGCATGTCACCGTGCCTGGCTAGTTTTTATATTTTTTTGTAGAGACAGAGTCTTGCTATTTTGCTTAGGCTGGCCATTTTTTAAATATTGTCTATATACCTAACTAAAATTAGGAATCAAGCCATAGTTCTTTTGGGCTTTTTTCTTAAATTGGTCTCAGCATTTTAGGGGATAATGAATTGCTTTTTTGCCTCTGATTTAAAGGGTTTGTAGCTGAGAGGGAAAGACAGTTTTAAACTAAAGGTAGTAATAGGTGTAACTAATAATAGTTAAGCAATCAATTGCAGTAGTTTTTTCCCTTAGGGGGCACTATTTGATTCTTTTTTCCTTTCCTCAGTGGTCATTACTTTTATTTCAGAAAGAGTTTAATTCAACCTGAACTAGTATAATAAATATTTGTAAGTAACTGCTATAAACTAGTAAATGACAGGAATATATGAATAAATGAGATACTCATCTGCCCTTATAGAGGCCACACTGTATTTGAGGAAACATACGTATGAGTAATTATTTGCACAGTACTAAGCATAAAGTGTGGTAAAAGGTGTTAATTCTTAGAATAATAATAGGATCTTTCTTATCTGAAGGGAGAGCAGTAGTAGTGAATTCAGAATCCAAGGAGCGAATATGGGTAGAAATGGAGATTTGGGAGTCAATAAGAAGGTTGAGAAAAGTAATAGCTAATGGTCTTTATTTTACTCTGTAAAGCAAGAGATAAGATAATACACTGAAAATAAAAAGAACTGGACAAAAAGAAAGTAATAGATAATCTCTATAAAGCCACAAAGTTTAGAACAACTACAGTGGGACTGGATAAGGTAACTAAGGTTAAAGAGGATACTGAGTGTTGAAGCTGCAGTTGAGATTTAAAACCTTAAGTTTCTGGCAGAGTTTTTTAACTTGTTTGATTATCCTAGTTTTTCCAGTAGAAGAAAGAATAGAGAGAATGCATATTTCTCTTGATTTATTCATGTGTATATATTATATACACACAAATATATGTATACACACACAAATATATATATAGTATAACAAATTATCCCAAAACTTAGCAGATTAAAACACCCAACATTTATTATTGTCGTAGTCAGGAACCTGGGAGCAGCTTAGCTGCATGGTTCTGGCTCAGGGTATTTCATAAGTTTGCAGTGTAGTTGTCAGCCTGGGCTACAGTTATCTGAAGACGTGACTGGGGCTAGTGTATCTGCCTTCAAGATCACTTTGAGACTATTGTCAGGGTGCCTCAGTTCTTCATCACATAGGGCTCTCTCTGGGGCTGCTCATGGCATAGCAGCTGGCTTCCCCTAAAGCAAATGGGCTGAGAGATGTAGACTGCCAGTATGGAAGCCAGCAGTGTCTTTTAAAATAACATAATCTTAGAAGCGATTTATCTTGTTTGTCTTAGTCTTATGGTCACACAGTCCAATCCTGGTACAATGTGGGAGGGAACTATATAAAAGGGTGTGAATATTAGGAGAATCATTGGGAGCCTTCCTGGAGCCTAGAATCTGTATATTTATATTTTATGCACACACGCACACAAA
Organism: Lepilemur ruficaudatus; assembly: GCA_963574885.1. Taxonomy (NCBI): domain Eukaryota; kingdom Metazoa; phylum Chordata; class Mammalia; order Primates; family Lepilemuridae; genus Lepilemur; species Lepilemur ruficaudatus. The sequence goes on from CAUYRT010060560.1 coordinate 31,261, forward strand.
TGGCCCACAAAGCCTAAAGTATTTACTGTCTGGCCCTTTGCAGATAGTCTTCGTAGTTATGTATTGACATATATAAAGGGGGCAGTAGTTGCTACACACCCATAGCAGATTGTTGCTGTGCAGGAATTTAGGCCCAGTGATGTGAATTCATCCACATTTTTTCAAGAGAAATTGGTAATTCAGATTTGTGTATGAAGCCTTCCAAGTTTTAAATGATAGCATCAAAAAATTTTTAAAAATTTGTTTAGCAGATACAAAATAGGTCTTTAAAAGTCTGTCTTAAAGCAACATCTGAATCTTAAGAATCATTGTTACAAAAAAAATAAATAAATAAAACAAGCTAACTGAAGAATTTGATAAAAATGCTTACTTGAGATACCCAGTTTCTTCACCTTAACAAATAACAACAGTGTACCATTATTTTAAAATAAGCTTGTTTTTAATCATGTGTGATCTATAAATTTTAAATGTTTTAGAAAAAATTAGAGCTATATACGTTCATTGACTATCATGCATATAACTCACTATACTTGAAATTTACGTGAAAATGGAACTTGACAGATTTTTAATACGTATTGTTTTTGATAATTGCAAATGAGATTTAAATCATATTTAAATTAAACATATTAGACACTTAATTGAATTTCACATTCACCAATTCAGCAAATACTACTTAGTGTCTATCGTCTGTTTGGCCCTATAGAAGGATTCACAAGAGATATATAGAATTACTTACCAAAGATTTTAACTCTTGAATTCAAAGTGTAAAATAACAATACAAGAGAGCCCTAAGAGAGTTTTGAAGAAGAATACAAATCATTTTGTTTTGTTTTTTTAAAAGAGACTGAGTCTTGCTCTGTCACCCATGCTGGAGTGCAGTGGTTCAATTATAGCTCATTGTGACCTTGAGCTCTTTGGCCTGAAACTGTCCTCCTGTGTCAGCCTCAAGTCACTGGGATCACAGGTGTGCACCATCATGCCTGACTAAATATTTTGTTTTTTAAATGTGTAGCTGTGCTGATTATAACCAGTTGTGTTCAGATTAAATTAAATCCAAAGTATTTTATTTAATTTGTATTTTCATATGTTATTGTTTTATATTTATTAAATTGTATTTATGTTGGGAAGGGAAATTGACTAGTAGAAATAGCACAGAAATTTTGAGAAGACTGTATTCTTTTTGGGCAAAAATTCTTCAGAATCACTTGAAAATGTAATATAAATGCAAACATTTCCCCTTGAATAATGTACATGCAATGTTTATATGTGTAGACATACACATATACATATGTTTGTACATAATGAAGCATATGTTCAAGGATGCTTTAAATTTCAAGCTAGCATTTCTCTGTAAAATTCAGTGTTCAGTTTAGCGACACTATTTAGTGATGAGCCTACAACAGTTATGTGTAGAAGTGAGTTTTCAAAGGCCAAAAATGTGTTTTGATATTGGATTTTATTTTGAGCATATTGTTACTTTAATATCCAGGGTAAAAATGTAATTGTTAATCCTTATGTCCTTTAACATTTAGTATTGTAGAACAAACCTACGCCCCAGCTGAATGTGTAAGCCAGGCCATAGACATCAATGAACCAATAGGCAATTTAAAGAAACTGCTAGAACCAAGACTACAGTGTTCTTTGGATGCTCATGAAATTTGCCTGCAAGATATCCAGGTAACTTTTTATTTTTTTGAAATTTGTATTTCACTATTTCATTCTGAATAGGAATATGCTTTGTTAGCATTTTATTCCTATAGCTATAGCTTTTCTCTCTGTAAGTTGATTTGACCTGTATTACTGTAAAATTTAAGCATTTGGAAATAAAAATAATTTTTTCAACAAAATTTCTTCCATTTAAAATTACATTTAAAATATTGAATGCTAAATCAAACATTTGTTTTTTTGCTTTTTTAAATATAAAATGAGAAATTTAAATAAATTGCAATATGAGCTTAGATATAGAGTAGTGGAAAACACATTAACTTTGAAAGCTGAAGAAGTATATTTCTAGCTAGCTTTTAACTTCTGTGCATCAGTTTCCTTATCTTTAAAAAGAGATCATTTGACTAATGATTTTTATATTTCCCTTTCATCTTTACTTTCTCTGGCAGTAAATTTTGGATAAGAATTTAAATATCAGCTGATATTTCTTGGAATTTATTACAATAGGATTTTACCCATGGCAGTATTATATGTTTGGAAAAATATTCATATTCATGTTTTATGGTACTCTTTCAGGAAAGGTAGTATTTTTATGTATAAAAGGTAGTATCCTAAATAGGATTTCTCAAATAGTTTTCCATGACCTTCCTTAAACATATGAGTAAGTACTAGAGTTTTATATTTTTTATACTAACTTATACTAGTGTATTATATATTGTGTCATTTTTGGGATTGTTTTGTTTGTTTTATTCTTTTTTTTTTTTTTTTTTTTTTTTTTTATACATATTCTAAATTTTTTGCCCGGGCTAGATTGCCGTTGCATTATGCTAGCTCACAGCAACCTCAAACTCCTGGGCTCAAGTGATCCTTCTGCCTCAGCCTCCCAAGTAGCTGGGACTACAGGCATGCGCCACCATGCCCGGCTAATTTTTTCTATATATATTTGGTTGGCCAATTAATTTCTTTC